>JANHFT010004486.1:95778-106239 GCA_032467955.1 Pseudoxenodon macrops | reverse complement strand
GTGACTCTGACTTCTGGTTTGGTTTTGAATTTTCTTGCTTAGTTTTGAACTTTGTTTAACATTGCCCCATGGACTTACCTTGAAGGACTTATCTTGAAAGACTGGCAGAGTTCCATAGGACTAATTGAGATAACTCTGCCCAGGCTGGAAATGAATTCAATTTCCAGCCGCCATAAATAAAACAGAGGTTTTTAAAACACCATTTGTGTGTGTTGGTGTGATCAAGAAGCCTAGATCAGAACACTGTCAAGCCAGCATACCACACCGTAATGCAATGAGTGAGGATGCTTTCTGTTGTGGACCAGTAAAAGGAGGTCATCAGTTGTTCCACTTTATTTTTTCACAAGACCCTAAGGAAGTGGAGTCTGTTGAGCCTTTCTGGTCACCTGGGGTGTGTTGATTTCCCAGGTGAGATCTTGGCTCAGATTGCAATAGCACTTAGATTTATGTACCGCTTCACAGTGCTTTACAGTTCCCTCAAAGTTTACAGAGTTAGCATATTGCCCCCAACAATCTAGGTCTTCATTTTACCAATCTTGGAAGAATGAAAGGATGGAAGGCTGAGTCAACCTTGACCTGCTCAGAATCGAACTCCTGGAGTGAGCAGTGAGTTAGCCTGCAGTACTGCATTCTAACCACTATGCCACCACAGCTCTAAAAGCAGAATTCACTATCATCATGTAAAAACAGAATTCACTATCATCAAATATCCTGATGGACTCCAATTTATATCATTTTCAAAGGGAATTGGAAGATTAACCTCTCAGTGACTCCTAGTCAAAGGTGATTAGCTGTCATATGTATAATACACACAAGCTATCACAGAGTGCATTGTGTGGGAAAGTTATTTCAAAAAGATTCAAGCTTATCAAATACAGAAGACATTGGAAATTGATGGAGGGTTTCATGGACAAGAACAGAGAATTTTAAAATAAGCTACAGCCTTTAAAAAGAATTACAGTATTGTACAAGTACTATAGTATGATACTTAATTGGGCTGTTCTTTACCTCTATGAAATAATCTGCATTTGTAAATAATTAATTAAATAAAAGTATCAATATTATATACTTCACAGTATAACATTAGGGTAATATAATCTTACACAAGATAAATATCTACAGTAAGTGTCAGTGGGGATTTAGCTATAACACAGGTCATAATATCACCACAATAATTTTCTAGAAATCAATTTGTATTCATAACTAATTTATATTCCTCTATAATCAGATTATAGCGGAATATAAATTGATATTTGTAGGAAATGTATTTTTTAAAATTATTTACATTTGCAAAGAAACCACTTGTGTAATATTTTCTTCAAAAATGTTTTATATAATGCCGTGGGGTTGTTATTTCTTTTGAGTTTGCATGCATGTTTTCTGGTTCATTACCCATACATTCTATTCGGGTGTTATACAATGTACAAATATTTATTTACAAACACAACAAAACTCATTAATATTAAAACTAATGTGTTTCAAATCAGACATAAATGTGAAGTGATAACAATTGAATGAAATATTTAGGCATTTAGTTTTCATCACCATGACAAATTTGCTTAACCTTTGCATTCATTATAAACCAGAACACAACTTCCTGGAGACATACAAACAATAAAAGAACCATAGTTAAGAAATATGTTTACATTTTTAGACAAAGCATGTGAAGACCATGCTTTTAATAGAATAGAATAATGCAAGGCTTTCAAACTCGCGGCCCACATGTCAGATGCATCATGCGCTGGCCATGACTACACCCGATTTAGTGAGAGGGGGGAGTCACGGTACGTCAGGTGATGATGCCATGATGATGCGGGTTTGACAACCTTGCTCTAATGCTAGGAAAGATGGAAGGAAACAGAAGAAGAAAGTGATCAGCTGCAAGGTGAATGGACTCAATTACAGTACCAACTAAAGCACATATGCAAAGCAAACATATTTTTATGATGGACTCTTAAGCTGATTGCTGGATCGATGACAGATATGTAATAGATAGCTAGATGATAGCAAAATTGTAAGATAACTAGATAGATGATGGGTGGATGGATAGAGTAGGTAGGTAGGTAGGTAGGTAGGTAGGTAGAGAGAGAGAGAGAGAGAGGTGGATGGATAGGTGGATATATTCAATAGATAGATTCAATAGATAGATGATAGATGCTTTTACAGCCCTCTCTAAGCAGTTTACAGAGTCAGCCTATTGCCCCCAACAATCTGGGTCCTCATTCTACCCACCTCGGAAGGATGGAAGGATAAGTCAACCTTGAGCCTGGTAAAATTTGAACTGCTGAACTGCAGCCAGCAGTCAGCTGAAGTAGCCTGGAGTACTGTGCTCTAACCACTGCACCACCTCAGCTCATACCATATATATGTGTATTGGAAACCAGAAGAATATTATTGGCAGCACACCTTCCTCTCTTATTGAAAGAATTGTCAACTGGCAGATGACCTGAATGTATTGTACTGTAGGTTTGAGAGGAGATTGCTGTCAACTGTCGCTACTGCCCCCACATCAGATACAACAACAGAAGCCCAATCTCCTGGTAATCTTAGAAAAAGATATACAGGTTCCATTTCATAGACAAACGTTCAAAAAAGAACCAGGCCCAGATGGAATAACTCTTCCTTGCTTAAAAACCTGGCTAGACAACTGGCCCCCATATTCAACTGCATCTTAATAAATCACCGGAGATGCGTTATGCCCCTTCTTGCTTCAAACATTCTACTATTGTCTTGGTTCCCAAGAAACCATCCATCAGGTAGCTGAATGACTTCAGACTGGTTGCTCTACCATCTATAATTATGAAGACCTTTGAGAGGTTAGTGCTGAAAATCACTGCAGATCTGCGGTTAAGCCACCTTGCAGTTTGCCTACTGAGCAAATAGATCAGCAGATGATTCTGTCAACATGGCACTGCGCTATATCTTGCAACATCTTGAACCATGCACAGGTTCTTTTTTTGTTTTCAGCTCGGCATTCAATACTATTATTCCAGGAACTCTTCACTCTAAACTCATTCAGCTAGCTGTGCCTATCCAGACTTGTAGGAGGATTACTAGCTTTTTTTACACATAGGAACCAAAAAGTGAAGCTAAGAAAAATCGCATCAAGCACTTTGGACAATCAACACAAGTGTCCCTCCCGGCTGTGTGTGCTCTCCATTGCTCTACTCTATATATACCAATGACTGCATCTCTAAGGATCCTTCTGTTAAAGTACTGAAGTTTGCAGACAATATAACAGTCATTGGTCTCAGTCAAGATAGTGATGACCCTGCATATAGAGAGGACATTAAACAACTGGCCCTTTGGTGCAGCAGGAACAATCTGGAGCTGAAAATGCTTAAAACTATAGAGTGGACAGTGGAGCCCTTCTATTCTACCACCCCTTACTACGGTATATTCAACAGCACAGTATCAATAGTAGAGTTCTTAAAGTTTTGGGGTTCTATAATCTCCCAGGAGTTGAAATGGTCACTTAACATTCGAACCATCATCAAAAAGAATGTTCTTCCTGTGTCAACTTAAGATGTTCAGACTGCCCCGGGAATTGTTGTTACAGTTTTACCAAAAAATTATTGAGTCTGTTGGTTTGCACTTCTATAATTTTCTGGTTTGGTACAACAACTAAACAGGATAGGTACAGACCCCAACAGACAGGCCTGCTGAAAAAACAGTTGCAACTAGGCTGCCTTCTATAGAAGCCCAGTACTGTATAATGTGTGGGTCAAAAGGAGGTTGGGAAAATAACCAGTACCATTATTATACTTCTCATCTTTTCTACTATCTTATTGGTATCATTATTATGATTATGACTCTGCTGCTTTGTATGTACACTGAGAGCTTCTGTACTAGAGATACATTCCTTTCAATCACACTTGGCCAACTAAAATATTCCATTCCATTCCATTCTATTCTATGCTGAATAAAAATAGTGTTGTTTTTTTAAAGTATTCATGAATGTTTAAATTAAAGTGTTAATTTTCTGACCAAAGCTAACCTGGTATTCTTTTAAGGCAGGAGAATTTTGCAGTATCATGAGTCCACAAATACTATTCAAAAGACACCAATAAATCCTAGTTATTTTTATTTCAAAGACAGTATCCTTTCTCTGAACACAACAAAATGTTATCTAACTTTTCGGCCATTCAGAAGTCTTGAGGCTTTAAAAATATCTATGGGATCTTTAAGAAGCATCAGTCATCAGCCAAGATGATCTTTGAAACTATCAGTCCCAACTAGTTTGCTTTAGACTTAGGTTGTCTAGTCGCTAGAGTACAGTAACAGACAGTAAATTGTGCATTAAGCTCTCCGAGATTCTGAAAATTCTTTGTCTTGCCTTTATGAGTATTAACAATGTTCCTCCAGGGCTAATTAATGAAGATTTCTTAAGATTTAGGCCTTGGAATCAGTTCTCTCTTGTGCCTTCCTTAGCTTACATCTTACAACAATTTCCACAACACACTTGAAAAACAAGGCAATTCCATTAGTAGTGCAGCATCCTTTTTCCTGATGGATCAACAAAATAATATCATGTAAGAAGGTCTTTTGAAATAAAGAAAACTCCCCGGGGAGCTATTTGTAAGGAAACTATTGTGCATTTAGCTGAGAAATTTGTTGTTGGAGCACTGGAGAATGGGAGGAAAATAAGAATGTAAACTGCCTACTTTTAATTACTACAAATTGTGGCTGGCTTCACATCACAGTGATAAATAGGATTTAGCCTCAGAGTCTGAATCACTACTCCACTAATAACAAAGAATTACATTTTTATTAAAGGAATATCATACCACGAAGAATGTATATTAACTTAAATGTCATACTACAGGTTCTAGCTGTAAGGTATTGTTATTTTGTGGGGGTCAAAAAAAATGGGGGCCCATTGCTGGGCCTGCCCTATGGAACAGCCTCTCCGTTGAGGTCTGTCGGACCCCAACATTTGGGGACTTTCCTCAAGTTGTAGAAATGTGTCTCTTTTTACCAGCAGGTGGATAGCACAAAGTGATCTGACTCAGGGATGGGTTCTGGATCCTGCTACTGCCGGTTCGCTCAGGGGCGCGGTGTGGGCGTGCTGCGCGCTTCACACGCATGCGCAGAACTAAAAAAAAAGTAAACTACAAAAAACAAGATGGCGGCGCCTACAGCACCACTGAGAGAATTGGCTCGGGGATGGGTGGGGGTGGCAGGCCTGGGTTGCTGCCGGTTCTAGCGAAGCAGGCCACCAAGTTACTAACGGTTCCATAGAACCGGTCCAAACCGGTAGGAACCACTCTGATCTGACTGTGTTCTGATTCTATTATTTTAGCCAGACATGACTAAAAGCATGGGGCTGAAGTTGAAAATAACTTTTGGGAAACTGCTGACAAAATCATATTACATTCATTTTTAATGGCCTTCCATCTCAAACGTTTTAACAATTTGATTGTATTTGCCCCAAAGAGAGCAATTTGATGTGTTGCACCTGTTCCAGATAGGCCTCTAATGCTCAGGTATAGATAATGAAGAAGGCTGTTTTGATGAACAGCAGAGAAGTGCTAGGCTCAGTCTTTTGTACGTACCTCAAATAATATTTGACATGCCCGTCCTAGTCAGTGAAGATTGTGGTTTGAAGCTTTTCTTAGTTAACTGGCTTCTTAGGTTAGGGGTGGAGAGAGACAGAAAATTGAATCAGAAGAGAATATAATGGAGAATTTTGGCAAGGGCTTGGACTGGAATTCTTCTCATTGCAACATTTCATTGCTGCTCTGTGGTAAAGAGCTAATAAATCTAAACATGGAGGGCAGACCTTGCTAACTATAATTCAAATAGAACTTTGATTAAAGTCTCTGGTAACTACTTATAGAGGAATGGATGAGTCAAATGTTGATGCTGCATTTGTTTCTTTCGGGTGATTTAAGATGTTTAAAAGACCAAATTGCCATTTAGAAAATCGCTTGTGGCCGACACTATCTGTATTCATATATTGTGGGGTCCTGTGTCCTCTTATGTCAATTTCCTACTTTTCTTGGAAGCTAATTGAAATTCTACAGGAATCGGAAAGAGAATGTATGTCTTCAAAAATCCGAAAACTAGTTATTAGCAGAGTTTAAAAGCATGAGAATTGGAGGTAATGTAGTACACTGTTTATAGTTGCAATAGCTTTTAAGCATAGTTTTAAAGGGAATGAGAAATTTGTATTTTCTTTTTCTTTTTTCTTTCTTTTCTTTTTTCTTTCTTTTCTTTTTTCTTTCTTTTTTTTGCATATGGCAAATTAAGGTGTCAATTTAGAGAGAAAGCTTCCATTTTATCACTACAAATGTCTCTCTTCCCTTCCTTCCTTCCTTCCTTCCTTCCTTCCTTCCTTCCTTCCTTCCTTCCTTCTTTCCTTTGCCACATTTCTACAGTCACCCAGTGTCTTACATGATGCAAATGTTTCAGGAACAATAGAAGGTCAACATTCGTTCACATTTGTGCTTTGCTATTTTTTGTTTGTACTAAGAACCTGCCTTTAGTGAGAAGTAAATTTTAATTGCCATCTTTTGCTCCACTTACAGATATCTCTAAGAACATATCAGTTTTGACCTGTGTCTGCTCCGAATATTGTAGATCTGGATCTTGTGGACACATCGTCTCAGAGATGTATCATTTTTCAAATTCTTCAAGACAAGACAAAATATTTTATTATAGCCATACAGCCAACTCAAAAACAAAAAGAATACCGAGAGAGAGAGAGAGAGAGAGAGAGAGAGAGAGAGAGAGAGAGATAGAGAGAGAGAGAGAGAGAGAGAGAGAGAGAGAGAGAGAGAGAGAGAGAGTAAATAAAAACTACAGCAAAAACCAATTATTGTAAAGCTGGTTAGGGTGAGATGTATTTTACAGATAGTGAAAACAATACCTAGGCATGTTACGAAAAATAAGATCACCTTCACTGGACAATAGCAATTGTAAATAAAACAGATTCAAGTGGCCTGGACATCAAATTCCACATTATATTATGCCTTTTAAGATTATAAAAGATACTCACCATAGTTCAGTGGTGAGATTCAAATAATTTAACAACCGCTTCTCTGCCCTAATGATTTCTTCCACAACAACCAGTTCACCAAACCGCTCAGAAAGTTAACAACTGCTTCTCCCAAAGTGGGGCGAAGGGGCTGAATTCCACCACTGCCATAGTTGTTCTGAAAACCAAGATTATAAAAACATTCTTCTCAATTATTTTTGGTTTTAAATGTAATAACACCATAGTGGAATTTCTTTAGGGTCTGCTGAAACTTTGTGAGAAACATTGCTGCCTCTTTTTGGTATTATCTTCCAAGTATCTAGAATTTTAATGTGTTGAACAAGGAATTACAAATAAAAACTGGTGACAATGAAGTTTCTTTTGCCCAGGGCATTCCCTCCGCTGCCTAAAATTTATTACGGCAAAGTTTGCTTCTTGAAGAAGAATTACTCCACGGAGATGACCAGTTTTATATCTTCTGTTCATATTTGGGGGTTTTTTTCTGACACACCACACACATATATTTATATTATACATATTCATCATGCTGTTATCTTTAGAAGTGAGCAAAAAGGATATAGAAGTTAAAAAACCCGGCATAAGAAAAAGAAGCAAACACAGCTAAAACAAATTTACACTTAATCAATGTATAGCTTTCTATTAAAAAAAACAACAACTATCATTGCTTCCCCAATGTTTGTTTACATTCATTCAGCACCCATTCATTTCTGGCTCTATCTCTTCTTATTTTAACACATAAATGTCTTCAGTACCCCATTATCACTGCATTTAACTTGCAGATCCCTAACAGTCTCATTTCCATATAGCAAAATGGGCGTAGCCATTCTGTTAGAACATAGATCATAGAATAATAAAGCTGGAAGGGACCTTGGAGGTCTTCTAGTCCAACACTAGAGCAGGAGACCCTGTACCATTTCAGATAAATTGTTATCTGGTCTCTTTTTGAAAGCCTCCAATCAGAGGTGGGTTCCTAATGGTTCGGTCCGCTTCTACCAAACTGTTAGTAACTTACTGGCACGGTTCGGTAGAACACCGTTAGCAACCCAGGCCTGCAATGCCTCAAGCTGATTATTTCGGCAGTGCTGTAGGTGATGCCATCTTGGATTGTGCTTCTGTGCATTTTTAAAAGCACTGTCCATGCATAAGTCATGCAAAGTGTGCATGCATGTGTCATGCAAAGTGCGCATGCATGTGTCACACAAAGTGTGCATATGCATGTCATGCAAAGTGCATGCACATGTTGCGCAAAGTGCACATGTGCATGTTGCGCAAAGTGCACATGTGCATGTTGCGCAAAGTGCATGTGCGTAACATGCAAAGTGTGTATGCCATGTCATGCATTGTGCTTCTGTGCATTACTAAAGCACTGCGCATGCGTAAGTCACGCAAAGTGCGTATGCATATATCATGCAAAGTGCGTGTGCACATGTCATGCAAAATGTGCATATGCATCTCATGCAAAGTGCACATGCACATGTTGCACAAAGTGCATGTGTGCATGTTGTGCAAAGTGTGCATGCGCGTGTCACGCAAAGTGCGCATGTGGCTGTAGCACACCCCTGAGTGAACCGGCAGTGAGAAGATTTAGAACCCACGTCTGCCTCCAATGATGGAGCCCATGAAACATTTGAAGGAAAGATGGTCCATTGGTTGTTTGCTCTCTCCGTTAGTAAATTTATGTTTAGTTCTAGGATGCTCCTGTCCTTGACCCCCTTGTCTTTGTAGGAGCCCCTCAAATATTGGAACACTGCTATCATGTTTCCCCTTGTCCTTTTTTTCATTAGACTAAACATACCCAATTCCTGCAACTGTTCTTTGTATAACCTCCAGCCCCCTAATCATTTTTATTGCTGTTCTCTGCACTCTTTCCAGAGTCTCAACAAATATATATTTTTTATATTGTGGTGACCAGAACTGAATGCAGTATTCCAAGTGTAGTTTTATCAAGGCTTTGTAAAATGGTGCTAGAACTTCACGTGATCTTGATTCTATCCCTCTATTAATGCAGTTTAGGATTGTTAGAGGTAGTCCTCGACTTATGACAGCAATTGGGATTGGATTTTTGTTGCAAAGCATTGCAGATGTAATGTGAGACCACATCACTTAGCTATGGCAAATCCTGCAGTCTTGATTTACCATCGTTAACTGAATCAGTTAGTGATGCAGAGGTGGTTTCCTACCGGTTCTATCTGGTTCTATAGAGTAGGTAGTAACTCCGCGGTGATATCATGGAGCCAGTTCTGTCGGTCGCTCCGTGGGTGCCGCTAGCTATCTTGGATTTTGCTTCTGTGCATGCGCAGAAGCTAGTTTTTGACTGCTGTGTGTGCTCTTGCTCATGCGCTTTGCGCATGCTTGAGGTGCAACCCTGAACGAACCGGCAGTAAGAAGATTCAGAACTCATCTCTGATCCCATGGTCATTAGGTGAGACAACTTCTGGTTAGCTTTCCACAATCAACATTAGTTGAGAAGTCAGCAAGAAGTTGTAAATCTTTAACAAGGGAAGTAAGTGGCTGAGACCAGATGGGGTAGGGAGTAAGGAAACGCACAGGTGACTGGTGCAGTGTGAGTGCTGGGAGGCTGGGGTGGATGTGTGTGGAGGAGATATTTACCCCAATGACTTGCAACCTTTCCTGTTGGCATACCCGTTGCCTGGTGATCACGTGTGATTGCAGAGTGCTTAGTGACTGGTCATCAGTTTGTATGAGTTGCCAAGTGCCCAGATTATGATCACATGAGTGCATGAGCACTACAATAGCTGTAACTTCGGGAATAAGTCAGAAATCTCTTCATTCAGCACTGTAGTAACTTTGAATGATCATTTTAGATCTTTTCAAATAGCATTCATTCTTCACAGCTAATCATTTTCTACTGCATATCTTCTTTC
This sequence comes from Pseudoxenodon macrops, assembly GCA_032467955.1. NCBI lineage: Eukaryota > Metazoa > Chordata > Lepidosauria > Squamata > Pseudoxenodontidae > Pseudoxenodon > Pseudoxenodon macrops. The sequence goes on along the minus strand of JANHFT010004486.1, from coordinate 96,354 downwards.
CTATCAGCATTTCCTTATTCTTAAAATGTCCTCTTTCATTTTCCCATTTTTAGTAAACATTAGCTGATAACCTGGCATTGCCTGGGTATAGTAGAGGGAGCCCCTTTGTGGAGCATGAAGCCATTACCATGGCAATGCCACTGTGCTGTACAGTAGAAGCCATTTTAAGGCACAACAGGCTATATCTTAACAGAACTTGAATCCAAAATGCAAACTATCACTGTCAAAAGTACTGTGATTTGACACTACAGATATAATTTATTCCTTTTCATTTCAGTGGCTCAGGCATTCCAGAGTTATGCTGGAACATACACACACAGACAGGGGTGTTAGGGGTGTCTTACCCCACAGTATTTCTTTCCAAAGAGTAAGTCATCTGTATACCAAGTTTGGTTGAAATTGCTCAAGGCATTCCAAAGTTATGCTGGAACATACACACACACACACACACACACACAGAGCGCCATATATATATATATATATATACTCACTTCCCAGTCCATACATCCATGTCTTCCTCTCTGCTCAGTGTCATTAAGTATTCTATTATTCTCATATATGCTTTAATTTTATTAT
>JANHFT010004486.1:81635-95678 GCA_032467955.1 Pseudoxenodon macrops | reverse complement strand
GCTAATGGCACCTTTGATTCTACACGGGAAAGAACCCGAACAACAAAATACCTACATATATATATATATATATATCCACTTACTCTAGTTTTTCACCATTTATGCATAACTTGCAATTGTTCATCCCATTTTTCCTTTCAAACACAAGTTATCTTGGTCTTTGATACATTAATTCTCAATTCCATGTTTCTTGTTACCTTGTGCAAACTATGTAAAACTAGCTACAAATCATTCAAATTCTGAGCCAACTACATGGCCCAACATTCATACAAAATATACATATACTCACTTCCCAGTCCATTCATCCATGTCTTCCTCTCTGCTCAGTGTCATTAAGTATTCTATTATTCTCATATATGCTTTAATTTTATTATTCACTTCATCACGTTTTTTGTAATCAAACTGCAGCAAGCTTTCATGTAATAAGAAATTGATATTCATAATGATGCCTCCACCTTCACCTCCATGCTCATAATCCAAAAGGCCTTTCTAACTTCATTAGAATTTATTTACCCTGGTCCTTTTATTTAATTTCAAATAACATACATTTTCCCCCTTTTATTTCATAAGTGCATTTTGCCATTTTTGACATGCCATGCTTGTCATAAGCTAGACTTGGAGATATTGGCTTTATCTTATTGGCTTTTGCTATCCATCAAGGTCAATTACATAGTTCACATAACACCTTTTAGTGAAATAAAAAAAAGTAGTTGTATCCCTGCTACCCGGTCTGCTAACAGTAAGGACTGTATTGATTAGTTTGGACTCATTTTGGCCATCATGCTATGAACATAGCCGGACCCCAGGTTTACCCCAAACATTTTATACTATTCTATGCAAACTAGAGATTATCTTGCACCCAGAAAATTTGATCTTTCCTACAGTATCTTTTTCTGCCAATAGAGATCAGGTTATAATTTCCTAGGCCTCTAATTATTATTAATTTATTTATATCCCACCTTTATTACTTTCACATATAACTCAAGGCAGCAAACACATCCAACACACCTTCCTCCTCTTATTTTCTCCAAAACAATAAACTTGACACCCAAACAGTCTTCCTTGGCTTAGGCAGTACTTGAACTCACGGTTTCTTGCTTTCTAACCTGGTGCCATAACTACCAGACCAAACTGGCTACGCTGCAGAATGAATGTTATATGAAAAGGCAGTACAGGATCATTGCTAAATTGATTATGATCCATATTTATGTGCAAGGTTAATCTGTGTCTAAATATCTCTTAAAGTAAACAATGCATTTTCTTCTAAATTATTCTGTGCACTAGACAGAGCTATGCTTTCCTGGTACCTACAGACCAGTATAAATTAATCTTAGCAAATACATCTCAATCTTAGCAAGTTTAAAATGTGTGGATGTCAATCAGAGGTGGGTTTCAACAGGTTCTGACCAGTTCTGGAGAACAGGTAGCAGAAATTTTGAATAGTTCGGAGACCCGGAAAATACCACCGCTTACCAGCTCTGCCCCCATGTATTCTCTGCTTCCCGAGTCCCAGCTGATCAGGAGGAAATGGGGACTTTGCAGTATCCTTCCCCTGCCACAGCCACCAAGCCACGCCCACCAAGCCACACCACACCCACCAAGCCATGCCCACAGAACTGGTAGTAAAAAAATTTGAATCCCACCATTGATGTCAGCTCCCAAAATTCCCCAGCTGGTACATTGGCTGAGGAATTCAGGGAGTTAAATTTCACACGTCTGGAAGTTGCTAAGCTAGAGAATCATTACTACAGTGGCTTCCCTGTGATTCCTGAGTGAAAAGATCAGAGGGAGGATAGTAACCCAGTTTGACGTTTTGATTGGAAATAGCCAGTTAATATGATACCACATGTCAACAAGCAGAATTGTGATACATTATCCTTTGTTATTTTTATTTTTATAAGATAAACATTTGGAAAAATAATTTTCATCTGTGAGTCATTGGATTACCCCAAACACTATTCAATTCAACATGGTAATGTGTAGTGCACATTTAGTACTGGTATTAAAGGAAGTAGAGTCAATTATAACCTCTAATCGTTGCCAATGGCCAAGGAGGGATGTCCTATTTACTCCCTTTCCTTGTAATCTCTGATGCTAGAGAATAGCTGAGGGCATTTAATGCCTCAGGTTTGTTCAAGGCATGCAGTTTTGGTTTATGTATTGGAGCAGAGCGCAGGTAAACAACTTGAAACCAATCCGCCATATATTTGGTGGAGTCCATCACATGTCCATGCTATGACTCATTTGCTCTTCTAAGAATCAGCATTCATCTTGTGAAATCCTGGTTTGACTCACACTTTCTGTAGGCTGGGCTACCATTGCTTACTCTCTAAATCTAACTCTATTGTTTTTGAGAATGAGTAGGCAATCAATAAGCAGTATTTATTTCCCTGCAGTTTTCTTCATCGCTGCTAACATGGCAGAGAAAATGCCAATATTTTGAATTCATACCTTTTCCTTTGTTGCATTTCCAATGGCTGAGACAAGGTCAATCATGATAGAGCAAAATGGCAAAAACCCCAGGATGTTGCACAGTTAATAGCTGGTTATCAAACAGCAAAGTCAAGATCTGTAAGCAAAAGTCAATGAATGCCAAATAATAAATGCAAAGTCTTTTTTCAATATAAATGACACCTTTAATTTTAACAGGGAACAATCAACTAGTTATCTGTAAATGTTTGACAGTCCCTAGGATCAACCACCACTTATTTTGCTTTCCTTATGACAGGTTAACTAAGAACTGTCAGCTTTCTAAATAAATGTCAGTTAATCTGAAATAGCAGTAAATCAACAGTTCTTGGGGATTGCAGAGAGCAAAAACAATAAGGGCAATGAACTTCATGCATGTGGCTACATGTGGCTTTTCATGTATGGTTCTGAACATGATTTCTTTTTCTAGTGGCAAGTCCCAGCACTACAACCAACACTTACCCAATATCTATGGAAATTCTCAATCATCCAGGTCATGGTTGTCCCAATGGTGCTTTTTCAAAAGTCAACTTGACTTTCCTGGGTTTTTTCCCTTGAAGTTTCTCATCCAAGAAGCTTCTTCAGGTCTTCTGTCCCTGTGTCTAGTTGTTTTGACCTGTAATGCCCTATAGCTGTGCCCCGAGGGGAAGAGTTGCAATAGTTTATGCCTAGGATATGAGGGGTCTGTAGATATTTTCTCAGTCCTCCTGACTCTCACAATATGTAGGTCTTCTATGGAAGGCGGGCTGGTTGAATATGAATAATCCTAACTGTTCATTCAAGTCTACACCTGTCCTGTTTTGTTACTGTACCAAACCAGACGGTTAAAGAAATACAAATGACACATTCAATAATTCCTCTATAGAACTGTAATAAGGTGTCCATTTCAAATCCTGGGAGATTATGGAAGCCAAAAATTTGAAGGACTCTACTGTTGATACTGTGCTGTCTAATAAAGTAAGAGGTGGTAGAATAGGAGGTTGGTTTTTTGTTGTTGTTATGCTTGGCTTTTCCCTTCTGTAAGTCTATGATCTCTTTCTCTAAGCTGTCTGAACTTGTTTGGAGTCAGGCGGTTCTAAATTATAAATACATACACACATATTTATACACATGTGCATATTAGATCTTACCCCAAAGACCAAGAAGCCCAAAGGCTGAAAAGCTGAGGAGAATGAACTCTAAAATCCCTACATTTTATATAGTCCCTTTCAGTTCCATGAATCCCTTGCAGTCTGATTTTTCCCCCCCTGAACAAGGATACTCTGGAAAAAGCAGAGGAGTTTGACAGATGCTAATATTTAGGGCACTCCAACATAGGAGACAATATGAAAAGGCTAAGAATTGGGGGAGAAAATGGTTTCCTAAATAGTTAAATGTAACATTAATTATAGCTTCTTTTGGACTATTCCAACTGAAACCCAATTATTCTTTGAAAGTTATACTTTTCAGTATTCTGAAGAGTTGTTTTCCAATTTTGATTAAGCAGAAAAATAAATGCACATGCTCATACATACATGACACAAAATATATTGGGAGTGATTTGATTAAAATATACCTGAATGTTCCTGTAAAATACCGTGTTTTGTCAAAAATAAGACAGAGTCTTATTTTCTTTTGACACCCAAAATAAGCACTTGGCCCTTATTTTTGAGGTGCTGGAGGCGGTGAGCATGGTCACCTCATGGCTGCTGTTGTGTTTCAGGGAGGGATTATTTTTTGGGGGACCGGCTTATTTTAGCACATGCGCTCAAAAGTCTGATTGGGCTTATTATCTGGGGAGGTCTTATTTTCAGGGAAACAGGGTAGTTGAAGGGTTATTTTATAATAATAAAATTCCTGAGAATAAGTAGAAATGACTTGAATCAAATTTAAAATATGAAAAGTGAAAACACTTTTTCATGGCCTTGTGGCCCCAATTTTCCTTTGACATTTGCCTCTAAGTCGACCATATACCTTGCAGATGATGGACATCAGCATATAAGAAAGACATCGGATTACTTATCCTTCAGCAATTCTTAACTTGTCTTTTGAGACTTTTGGAGACAATGGATCTTGAATTGTCTTAATCGTTGGTCAGTTTGTCTTTCCTTTGAATGAGCTGCTGCAGAAGTCCAAAAATTATATCAAAGTTAATCCAGGCAGCTCTTAGACTGTGCAAATTTTGGGTCCACTTTTCTGCTGAACATTTACTTCTATAAGAAGTAACTATAATTATAAGAAGTAAATACTTGGCTTGACTTCCTGCTGAATTTCCGGCATCTTCAAAAGTGGTACCGCGACCTTCATAGCCCATACTGAGCTCTCTATGTTGGAGGGCTCCAAAATTGGGGCTATAGACACCCTGGAGGGGAGGCAAAGTAAAGGGGGACTGCTGTGCAGGTTGAAGAGAGCCGCAACTCCATCATCCAGTGAGAGCTGAAGAAGCTTCTTGGACGAGAAGTGAAATGTTTTCAAAGAAAAACCAGAAAGTCCAGTTGCCTCTTGAAAAAACACCTTTGGGCCTCCAAGAACTTGGTTTCCTCATACCATTCACTTGGATCCTTATGTTTCATTGTTTTATAAAAGCTATAGCTCAGTGTCATGAGTCTTCCTTTCCATGCCAACATCTTAGTTTCAATCTCCAGCATCCACTTGTGGGTCAGGAATGACACTGAACCGAATCCCCCAGGAGCTGATCTTGGTTTCTGACAGACCATGGTGGACCATGTCTGAAGATGGACATCTAAGTGGAAACAGATAAAAGAATCATATTCAATGCTTGAGCTGTCTACAGTATTTATCTTTTCTAATTTAGAAGGCACCCTTTGGCAGGTGTGACATGAAGAGGTGCAATGCCGGAGAGAGGAGGAGTGTGCCAGAGGGCAAGCAGGTTTGCTGCTACCGATGTGCCCCTTGTTCAGATGGGAGCATTTCTGATCAGACAGGTAGGGTATACTTCAAATATAGATCTTCCAGAATAAGTGAAACCATTCCCTGAATCAAAATATTGATTTTTTCCCAAAATCATTGTTCATACAATTGATAGGCTTCAAAGTTTCATGGTACGACTTATGGATTTTCCCTGGAGATCACTTTTTGCCCTTTTCAGAATACTTGGTGCATAATTGTATATCCTTCTCCCTATAACCAATTTATTCATAAATCACTTTCGGCCAGGAAAAGAGGACATTCCCTCTCATGATATTCAGTGCACCTTTTATGTCTTCCTCTGTTGCATTTTGAACATTCTCAGCTCACATAAAAAGATAAGGTATGAACACACAAAAGAGCAACATTTCTGGCAGATAGACAGCAGTCTTTTTCTGATCCTATTATGAAGTGGGGGAAATCATTGAAAGCCACAGTAGTCATGGAAGTTCCCAGTGAATGGAAAGCAAACTGAGCAGCTAGAGATGAACAAATGCATGTTCTTGGAAAATGTATCCCTGGATCATTAATAATGAAGAAGGGTTGACCATTTTTGATCCACCATGAAATGCACAGTGGTTCATTCCATCACTTCCATTAGGGGCTGATTAAAGGATAAAGGGGACAGTCATGTCACCTCTGAAAGTGAGATAATACTCATGGCTGATGACTCTTAAATGCTTACATAAAAACTCTTGATTTCAGATGCAGCTCAATGTGATCCTTGCCCAGAAGACCGATACCCCAACAAGGATAAGGCCCACTGCATTGCCAAGAAGATCCACTTCCTTGCCTATCAAGATCCCCTGGGATATGCTTTATCCTCTTTAGCTCTTTTCTTTTCTCTGCTCACAACTGCTATTGTGGTGATTTTCTGTAAGCATCATGACACACCAATCATCAAAGCCAACAACCGAGATCTCAGCTACATCCTCCTGGTCTCCCTCCTGCTCTGCTTTCTCTGCTCCTTCCTCTTCATTGGAAAACCCAGGAAGCTCACCTGTCTCTTCCGACAAACAGCCTTTGCCATTCTCTTTTCCCTTGCAGTGTCCTCCGTGTTGGCAAAAACTGTCATGGTGGTTCTAGCCTTCATGGCCACCATGCCAGGGAACAGGGCAAGGAAACTCTTAGGAAAACCACTGAGCAGCTCCATTGTCTTAGGCTGTCCCTTGATCCAAGCAGTTTTGTGTGTCACATGGCTGGCAAACTCTCCCCCATTTCCCAACATGGATTTCCATTCCTTTGTAAGAGAGTCCATCATAGAATGTAAGGAAGGTTCAATTTCAATGTTTTATGCTGTTCTTTCCTACCTTGGTTTCCTGGCTCTTATGAGTTTCACAGTGGCTTTTATGGCCAGGAAATTGCCAGATAGTTTTAATGAAGCCAAATTCATTACTTTTAGCATGCTGGTTTTTTGCAGTGTTTGGATCACCTTCCTCCCCACCTACATGAGCACCAAAGGGAAATACATGGTAGTTGTGGAGATCTTCTCCATCTTGGCTTCTGGGGCTGGTCTCTTGGCTTGCATCTTTTTCCCTAAATGCTTCATTATCCTATTGAGGCCCAATCTGAATTGTAAAGAGAATATAATGAGACAGAAGGATTGTTGATTTATTGGGCACTGTGATTTTGGGATATTTTTGTATGTGATCTGATTTCCAAAATAAATCATGAAATGCAAGAAAATGCTGTCCATTAAATATTTGGAAATAACAGTATGTGACCAATGACAAAGTATATGTCAATCAGCAACTATCACTCATCTTTTTATTCTTTATTCTTTCTTGTTGTTGCCAGTGAGGCCCCAGTAATCAATATAGAAGTAAAATTTTGTATATTATAGAAAAAAAGGAAGGAAATGGAAAGGGATGGAGGGAATGGAGAAATAGGAAGGAAGGAAGGAAGTGGAAAGGGATGGAGGGAATGGAGAAACAGGAAGGAAGGAAGGAGGTAGAGAGGGATGCAAAGATCAAGTTGGAGGAAAGGAAAAGTTACTAAATGTTGGCAAATAAAATATTTAGATGTTGCCATTTAAGCAAAGTAAAATCCAAATTATTTTAATTTGTATTTTATTTTCCCATATACAGAGTATTTTCTCTAATGCAGAATGTACCAAAAATAATTCCCCTTATAAATTGTGACGTGAAATTTACATAAGAAATTATCTATGGAGCCTGACTTTGGAAATGCACACAAATCGACACACAGAAACACACACACACACACACATAAAGACACACTGTATATGTGGTATTCCATATTTCTATTCTGTTTATATCATCCCCTTCCTCTGTGTATTTATTTCTGTTACAGAGTTTTAAAACTCACCTGCAGCTCCCTTACATAAATTGAATTATTAGGCTACCCACTTCAATTACAACACATCCTTCTCCTATGCCAGACAGAACAGGTAGACCTTTTTCACTTTCCTGAAGCTCAAGAGGGACTAATCTGATTGAATCTCTGTTCGGACATGTAGACAAAGAGTGGCCACTGAAATTATAAAGTGTAAATCTATTTCTTCTCCTTGGTTGGTTGTCTGCAGTATACACGTTTTTCCTTTTATGGTGACCCATACAAATTCTAGGAGGTTTTCATCCTTCATTCTGTGCATTTCTATAGAGATATAGTGATTTTTTACAGATATTGTAACTCTACCTCTTCTTCTATTAGGTTTGTTTCCTTTGAATAGTTTGTATCCTTCCATCACTACATTCCAGTCATGAGTTTCATCCCACCAATTTTCAGGAATGGCAAATATATCATAACTGCCTTCATGTACTAATACTTCAAACTCACCCTGTTTCTTCCCTAAACTTTGAGCATTGGACTGTATGTATTTGAGTCCTTTATGCCTGACTTTATGCATGCTTCCTATGTCTCCTACTTTATATCTGGATTTTCCTTCCTTCCTATCACTTTCTATTTCATTTGATTGTTTCTCTTGGGGTTTGTGCTTGAAATTAAGTCCTAAAAATTGATCACTCTTTTCTTTTCTTTTTAGTATAACTCCGTCCTGATAAGTTGAGCCAGTCATTTCCTGAATACATTTTTCCCGATTCTTGGAAGGTGCAGCACATCCTTTGCCAAAAATACTTTCTGTAGTTGATGCAGACTTTTTCCACTTCCCTGAAGCTTAAGAGGGAGCAACCTGACTGAATCTCTGTTTGGAGATAAAGGCCAAGAGCAGCCACTGAAATTGTGCATCTCTTATGTGGCAAACATTGTTCTCAGTTGAGTGCAATCAATTGAAACAAACTTAGATATAGAGACATAATGCCATAATGTCATAGTACACCCCATGGATCAGCAATTTATTAAAAAAAAACTTTTGGTGTCTGGCATTCTGTTTCTTCCACTTGATTTATTAGATATGTTTTATTCCCTGCAATGTTGATTTATTGACTTATTCCTCACTTTGGGTTTTTGAAGGAAAAGCAGTGCAGTAAATAAGTTGAAATCCATTGCTTATAGTAACTCAAAATCCCTGACCAATTAATATATAAGCTGACATCCTCTTTTGTTTCTGCATTGGTCTCCCCTGCTTTTCTAAGATGTATAAATATCAGTGTATTCTTTGGCTGGGTGAGTTCCCCCTCAATATTTAGAGGGAGCCCTGCCAGCACATGCTGGTTAACATAGACTTGATTATTTATTTTGGGTCCTCTGTTTGATTCCATACCATGCATTCTTTCTTCTTACCCCACCCACTCCAGAGGTTTATGATGAGTGATAGTAAATTGTCACTCCACACAACTCCCAAGTTCAGCTGCTCTGTGGATTAGCAACAAGAGACACAAACATATTTTTCCCTTTCTGGTGAAGAAACAAAATGGAGGGCTATTCCTTGCAATTATCAGAAGAACAGCAATTCTTAATATATCCCCTGTGGATTTCAAGCCACAAAAAAGATAAAACCTGCTTTCAAAAATATGCTTGGAGTTCTCCAGGTGGGGGGCAGGCAATGCCACAATATTTTGTTTTGAAAATTCCTGGGCTTGAAGAGACTCAACTGCCCTTCATTTTCTCTTTCATCACAGCCAAAACACAGGTAAGACAAAGCATATTTGATATATTTGCCCTGAAGCCATCCAGGTGGCATGCACTGTGTTCATCCTGTGAAAGCTCTGGTAAAATGTAAAGTGATGCCTGTAATACAGCTTCTGCACAATCTTGATTTCTGATCTAGAAAGAAGAATGACTGGGCTGCCTCTCCTTCTGCTGCTTCTGCTCTTCTGGCTCCTGCCTCCAATTACTGCTATGAGGATGCAAACCGTTTGTGTGTTGCCACAACGTTACAAGGTTGAGGAACACTATTACAGGCCTGGGGATCTCATTATTGGTGGGAATCTGCACTTGGGGAACTATTGGAACCCTTTCTTAGACTTTAACAAAGACCCATACCCGTTTTCTCTCCCATATTTGTAAGTTTTACCTGGAGGGCAAATATTTAAGTGGTGGTTTCCTATCTTTGCTCAGAAATATTTCTTCTTGCAACATTTGAACATCTGAGTATAGTTCAAATCTTTGTGATTTTCTCACTAAGGAGCCAGACTGATTAGAATAGAATAACAGAGTTGGAAAGGACATTGGAAGTCTTCTAGTCCAACCCCCTGATTAGACAGGAAACCCTAAACCATTTCTGACAAATGGTTATCCAAACACTTCTTAAAAACATCCAGTTTTGGAGCTTTTATAACTTCTGGAGACAAGTTGTTCCATGATTTGTTCTAACTATCAGTAAATTTCTCCTTGGTTCTAAGCTGCTTCTCTCCTTGATTATTTTCTGCCCTTGCTTCTTATCCTACTCTCAGGTGCTTTGGATGATAGTTTGAATTAACTGATTATATAGGCTAGATTTTCAATCTTTCCAGAACTCTTCATCAGGAAGACAGTAAACCAAGTAAAAAATAAGGAGGAACAACACTTTAGGAATTTTACTAGCCTAGTGAAGTTTACTTAAAATGCTAATTTGGTCATAAAGTCATGATAGAAGTCTCAAGGAAAAAAGCAACATTTTCCCAGTGTAAGGTACTGGACAAATTGCAAATTTCAATTTTGGAATCAACATGCTTATGAATAATGCCTCCAATAAATGTTTGGTATATTTTTCACTGGTGTCTTCTGCTTCAGATCTGAAGAAGCTGAAGAAGAAGACCCAAATTGATTAGGTTGCTGAAGGAGAAATTAGGTAGGATTACAGGCATTGAAGCAAAGAGAAGAAGGGAGGGGTGATATAAAATGGTCCATGATAAGGACAGACAGGCATTTCTCCATTGTCAAAAATCCATCAAAGTTTAACAATAAGCATCTACAAAAAAACTCATTAACATTAGGGACTTTCTGCTTCAAAGAAAATCCCACAAGGAAATAAGAGAAACCAAATTTCACCAGCTTTCACAAGCTTTGTGGCAATGTTTCACAATATTTCTCTCACTATAGACCCACACCAACAACTACCAGCAGTTAATGGCCTTGGTGTTTGCAGTCACAGAGATCAACAACGATCTGGTTCTCCTCCCCAACATCACTCTGGGCTTCAACATGTATGACAATGCCAATTGGAAGAGAAGGGTTTCTTTTATCAGTCTCGTTCTTCTCTCCACCTGTGACCAAATGGTTCCAGGTTATAAATGTGACCAGCAGGACACTCTCTTATCTGTCATCGGAGGTGACCAGTCCCAATTCTCATTTCTGATGGCCACGATACTCAGCATCTTCAAGGTCCCACAGGTAAGGGGGCTCCTTTATATAGTTATGCAATAGACAAACTACAGAAGCACACACAGAAGTTGTAGATGGAACATATAGTGAATTGATGGTACAGTTGGATTAATTTTTATATTTTATGTATATATTTTATATAACTTCTATTACATAACATAATATTTCTGTACTTGCCAAGATGTATTATTCATAGAAGTATAGGTGCCCTTTGCATTTTCTCAAAATGACTCAGCTTGATTGATGGAGTCAATAAACTGCAGAATGGGAATCCTTAAAATCACCATCAATCTTTACTTTTGTGTTTTAAAGAATAATTTCATTTTTTTCAGCTCAGTATTGGCTTTGAGTTCATTCAGGGAGACCGAAGAGTTTATCCTTCCTCCTTCCGGATTAATCCAAAGGAATTTCCTCAATTGGTGGGTTTAGTCCAGGTCCTCATGTATTTCCAGTGGAACTGGGTTGGGTTTATTGCCTCTGAAAGTGAGAGGGGAGAAGAATTCATCTCAACCCTGAGGCCAATGCTCATGGAGAAGGAGATCTGCCTGGCCTTCACTCAAATGGTGAAAGAGGATATTTCTGATAGGGAAGTGCAAAAATTCACATTATATTCGGAAATATGGGCTAATGTTGAAGTTATCCTTTCCTTTGCAGAACCTGACATACTTGAATTATTTCTTCGGACTTTCAAATTTCGTTCATTTCATAAAAGTCGATGTCCAAAAGTTTGGATCCTTACTTCATATTGGAAACCACATACAAACCATCTTCATGATAGATGGAGAGTTTTAAAGCACTTGCATGGGTCTCTGCATTTTAGGGACCACAGTGGTGATATCTCAGAATTCAGCAATTTCCTCCTCTCTTTAGACCCTTTGAACCCTCAAGGCAATATGATCCTCCCATTATGGTGGGAACAGGTCTTTGAATGTAAGTTCCACAAACCAGGTGACTCTTTTATAAAATGGAAAACATACTGTACAGGAAAAGAGAATTTACAGAATCTGCCCACCTATATGTTTCAAACAAAGATGACAGGTGAAAGTTACAATGTCTACAATGCTATTTATGCCCTGGCACATGCTTTACATGCAATGCATGGATCTGGATCACGACCAGCCCTGATGAAATTTGGAAAATGGATCTCAAATGTTCAATCCTGGCAGGTAATCTCTGTCCCTTTTTATTCAGTCCATAGATCTTAGAGTAGAACCTTCCCATATGTATTACCTGAAATATTCATGAAATATCTATATGCTACTATATCAGTGTACTTCAGAACAAATTACAACAATAAATGAAAGAAAATCTGAATTTGGTATAATTGATTGAAATTTAGGTGGGGGAAGAGAAGAATTGTAAGCCAGTTGTCTCTAAGATATATAGAGGAAGTATCTTCATATAACATCCTGAAAGGTTTCCTGAGTTTCATGGAGGAAGTGTCATCCCAGAGTAAGATGGCAATCTGGGTGTGTTGGTGCAAGATGCTTCAAAGAGTCAATTGAGGTCCTAGGGGGCAAATTTCCAGAACGAACTCAGTTTCTCTCAGTTTACAGTCCAAATCCAACCTGTTCCTGATCTAAAAATCATCAGACTTTTCTGAATCAAAACTTAAATGTTGAACAGTGGATGTGGACAGTGATGTGAAGAATCAAGGCAGACATTTCCACATGGATCCACTTAGCCTGGTTCTTGCATTCTAGTTTCTTTTCTATCACATAAAGAGAATCAGTCCAATTCTACTATGTTTTCCCGAAAATAACACAGGGTCTTATTTTCTTTTGAACCCCGGAATATGGCCTTGGCCTTATTATCGAGGGGGGGATTCTTATTATTTTTGGGATGCAGGAGGTGGTGAGCGTGGGACTCGATGTCCCATCACAGCTGCCTCCCCTCCCTGTTCTATTGGCCCAGCGGCCCAACACGACCCCACTCCAATGGCAACAGCCTGGTTGTTTCCCTTCCCCAGCATTTTTATCGAGTGGTGGCAGGTGGGGTGCAGGGCACTCTTGCTCACCTGCTGCCTTGTGCCACATGCCTTGCTGGTAAGGCTGATGTCTCTCTCTCCCTATCTAGCTGTCAAGTCCCCCTCTGCCGCCACTGCCCTTGGGCTGAGCCCACTCAGGGGCAACAGAGGCAGCTACTCCCTCGCCTGGTGGCCGCCCTCAGCGTGTGGGGGGGCAGGTTTGGAGGCTCCGGAGCTGCCGCAGCAGGAGGGGAGGAGAGCCCCGCCCCCCAGCCACCAGAGAGATGCAGAAGTGACCTTCCAGCTGCCTGTCCTGAGATCCACCTCCATGCACTTCTGCTTCGGCGGGCAACTCTTTCGGCGGGCTCCATAGCGGGACTTTCCTGCCGCCGATTGCCATGCCACGCTGCTGGGCATTACTGACATGGACACCAAACATCCCACTAAGTTGCTGCCGCTGCCTTCCTTCTAAGGAAAGGGGGAGGTGGACTTGGAACAAATGGAACTCCCCCCCCCACACGCTGAGGGCGGCCACCAGGCGAGGGAGTGGCTACCTCTGTTGCCCCTGAGCGGGCTTGGCCCAGGGGCGGCGGGGGCAGAGGGGGACTCGATAGCTAGATAGGGAGAGAGAGACATCAGCCTTACCAGCAAGGCATGAGACACAAGGTAGCAGGTGAGCAACATGCCTCGGTAAGGGCATGTGGGGTGTGTGGGGCATGTCCGTCCCTTTCCCCGTAAAATAATTGGGGGGACTTATATTTTAGCCCATGTGCCGAAAAGCCCAATTGGGCTTTCGGGGAAACAAGGTAAATTTTTTTCCAAGAAATTATTCAATCTTTCCATTGCATTTAAAATACAAATTTAAAAATGTATGTGGACAGGGACCACAGAAGGAAAACCATAAAAGGAAATATCAAGTGTGGCATTAAAATCTTTGCACATACAGTAGATATCATTCTGATAAAACTAGAGTGCAA
>JANHFT010004486.1:12592-23072 GCA_032467955.1 Pseudoxenodon macrops | reverse complement strand
ATAGATAGATAGATAGATAGATAGATAGATAGATAGATAGATAGATAGATAGATAGATAGATAGATAGATGTAATTGTATTTACTTAAGGCTGAGAAAAAGTGTGCCCCAAATCACTTATCCAGCTTCTATGCCCAAGAGACTAAAACCAAACCTTCATCGTTATACCACACTTTTCTCCATTTTTATCTTTTTAATTTCCTTGCTTTTTATGTGTTTGCTGTTTCTGTGTTATTTTTTATGTTATCATTGTCAACTGCCCAAATAAATGCATATAGGCATATATACACTATTTTCTTACAGATGGATTTTCTTAGATCTACCTTGTTACTTAAAATAGATTATGTAGATGCCTGTGTGGACATATAAATGGGAAAAGCAATTTATCTAGCCCATTCTGAAATTAAATTGATTCCCCAAAGTTAGAATCTTATGCCTGATGCCTAAAGGTAGCTTTCATTTATCTCAGTGAGATTTCCCAGAAGATATATACATAATTATTAGACAACCAATTTTGTCTAGTGGTTAAGACAGTGAGTTCAGGCCCTATTTTAGCCATGAAAGCCAGCTGGGTCACCATGGGCCAGTCACTCTCTCTTGGCCCAATCTTCCTCACAGGGTTATTGTTGTGGGGAAAATAGGAGAAGATACCGTATGTTGTATATATTTGCTGCCTTGAATTATTTGTAAAAGTGGAAAATAAATATAATAAAAATTTAAAAAGCCATTTGTATTAATATATTCTGACATTTTTTAAGCATTGACAAGATCTTAGCTGCAAGAAATAAAAGTTTACTGCTTTGTGTAACAAAATGTGAGAATGCTAAAAATGAAGTCAAGTTTGTTAATGCATATTTGTTAAGTACTGTACATGAATAGTCTACCAAGATTACTCTCTGACATGACAACAAAGATGAGATAAGTCCAGCATTGTTGGTCCAACAATTCAGTAGTTGGATATGCTTTCAGCCATTTATAGTTTCCATAGTTGAATCAGGCTCCTGTAAAGAAAAAGGAATACAAGGCAAAATTAAAAGAAAAAAAGATCTCAAATGATGATCCAGCAATGTGGTCTTAATGTTGCAAAGAGTGATATAAACAGTATATGTGTGAAGGTTGCATCGTACACTGTAATTAAATGGGCACCTACAAATGGTTTCAAATCTAAGAAAAATAGATATATTCAATAATTGCAACATGTCCCTGCATGTAGGAGCAGTGCCAGCCCTAGAAGCTCTTGTAAGCTAAAAATGATACGTGTAATACTGCCTGTGAAAGGCTTGCCAATTTTTGGGTCAGTTTTATCCCACATCTCAAAATTCTCATATGATCCAAACTGAGACTTAAACCCTAATAATTTTGGGGCAGTAAATTCGGGTCAATTTAATATCGTTAGTTTTTTTCTGTGTGTGGCTGCAAATGTTTAGAACATAGCACTCGCTATGTGGTTGTACCTATGAGCAAAATAAATAAATATATTTCTAGCCAAGAAATTACTCTTGGCCCTGAAAAGAGAATTCTGATTGCCGTTTGAACAAATTAGATGATGTGGCTGAACAATTTGTACTACTGCTTAGGTTAATTGCTCAACAAGGCAGCTACTGTACTGGCAATTGGCACAACTGTCAATGTATATGTCAATTAGGGAACAATATGCTTGCTTCTAAAGTCATGGCTTGAGCAATTCCTGTGCCTCATGGCAGGGTGTATTATAGAAATGAGAGATTTTTAAAAAAAAATGAAGCCCAAGTACTGGCTACTATCAAAAACTCTGAATTTAACCTTCATGTGTGCACTTTTGGATAGAGAGGATGAGAAAAGAGATGAACTGTTCAGTTAATAGTAAAGAAACCAACCAATTAAAAAAAAAACCTGCCAGGCAGCATTCTTCATTTTTTTAATTGATTAAACCTCACACAGTGACCTCTGACAGCTTTTGCAGCACGCTATGCTATAGGGCAGAGGCCCCCAAGCTTTTGGGCACCAGGGACTGGTTCTGTGGACAGAGGCTTTTCCGCAGACCAGAAGGGACATGGTTTTGCATGCTGCCTGCTTCCCGCAGATGGGGCTTCGCTTGATAGTGTGGCCCTGTTGCTTGCATGCTGTGGACCGGTATCGGTCCACAGACTGGGGGTTGGGGACCCCTGCTCTAGGGAGTAGCACAGGAGTAATATTTTCTTTTGTGTGCCTGTGAGTCAGTGTTGACTCCTGCAGTTTTTTGGAAAGATATTTGGAAGTGGTTTGACCTTGCCTGCTTCCTTGGGCTGAGAGGGTATGATCGGCCCAAGGTCACCCAACTGATTTGATGTGGGATTAGAACTCATAGTTTCCTGTTTTAAGTATGTCCTATAAAGTGGGCATGTAAAGAGGTGGGTTGGTATCCACATTAGAGTTATAATATAATTTTGCAGGGAGCTATTATTATTTGTATCTCCCTACAGCAGATGGGATACTGTATGCAGAGAATTACTTAGAATAATTCTTAGTGTAGTCCAGAATTCTTTCTGTTGGATCTTGCCCACAGTGCGATTGCTGAGATTCTCCAGTTTTAATAAACTAGTCTATCCACATGACATGAGTTTTCTGTAAGCTCTTTGTTGCCATCTAGTGATTGCTCAGATTTGTACAGCCCAATTAAAGTAGCCCTACTCTTTCTTAAAGGTGGAGACTTGACTGATCACCTAGGACTGTGATGGCGAACCTATGGCACGTGTGCCCAAAGTGGCACTGGAAGCCATGTTACCCAGCATGTGGTGCCTTGCCTGTTAGTCTTCCGGGTTTCTGGCCTGCATGTGCACGCGACAATCAGCTGTCCATTTGCGTGGCAGTGCTGAAAATCGTTACCCATATGTGTGCCGGCCAGCTGATTGTTGGGTGCACGTGTGCCAGAACCTGGAAGTTTAGCTTTTCTGGACCATGATCTCATTGTGTGTGTGGCAGTGCTGTTGGGCATGCATGCGCGCTTGTACCCGGAGCGCAGTCCCGATGAGCGCGCATATGTGCGATGTTTCTGCGTGACCTTTCCGGCACTTGGTGCTGAAAAGGTTCGCCATCACTGACCTGGGAGGAGTTAGCTTCACCTGTGTTTTGGGTTAAGAAGTCCTGGAAAAGTGTATCAAATTAACTGGGTAGCTATTGATGTCACACAATCAATATTGTCATCAATGATACAACTCTTGCAGGTAATGAGGCCACTTTTGTAAAGCTGCAGCATATTTAATTAATTGTTTGATTTCTAAATGACTTAAGTTCAAAAGAGAGAGAGAGAGAGTCGATAGTATAGTGGTTAAGGCATCAGGGTAGAAAACAGGAGAACTATGATTTCTCGTTCTGCCTTAAGTGTGAAGCCAGCTGGATAACCTTGGGCCAGTCATTCTCTCTCAGCCCTAGGAAAGAAGCAAGAGCACATAATTTCTGAAATATCTTGCCAAGAAAACTGCAGGGATTGACTCAACATTGGCTCTAATGCACGCGCACACACACACACACACGCACACACATCCTTCAAAAGTAGGCTAAAGCAATGTATAAAAATCTGAAATCACATCATAAAACTAAATAAACAAATAAAAAGAAACCAATGCCAATAACAAATCGCACATATCAGGGAAGTTAGAAATGTGATTAAAATATAACACAACTGATTTGGATTCACAGATTGCTCTGCCTCAGAGCCTGCTGGAAAAACCATGTATTCAGAATGTTCTTTAAAATCAGGGAGTTATAGACCAGCTCCAGTTGCCTGTCATTGTGAAAGGCCCGGTGATACGCAACAGAAAGAAAAGGGAAAGGAGGACAAGGCAGTTCTCCCCAGTTTTTTCTCTTTACCTCTGTACTTAGTCAACGGTGCAAGAATTTCTACAGACAGCTTGGAACTCTTAGGGGAAATGTCCTGCAAGCGTTATCGACTTATGTTTGTATGTGTTAAGCCAATTATTATTTGGCTAAAGATGAATTGCTTTTAAAAAAAAGTAAATTGGACTAAGAAGGTATTTCCCAAATGATTGCTTTACAAGGTACACAGGGATGACATTTCCTTTCATCTGAAGGACACATGCGCAGTGCAAAAAAATTACAAAAAATTATGGGGGGAAAAGCCAAAACCAAGATGGTGATGCATGCGCAGTGCTGGAAATTCAGTTTCTGTGCATGCGCAGAAGAAAAAAACCCGGAAAAATTAACACCCCCCCAAAAAATAAATTCCCCAAAAAAGATGGCGGCATCCACAGACCAGAACCGGTTCCATGACGTCACTGTGACATCACTAGCGGCTTACTACCTACTCTATAGAACCGGTCCAAACCGGTAGGAACCCACCTCTGCTATCGGCCCCAAACCATAGGTTCTACAGCCCTAACATAGACTTTGGCAACAGGTAAAACATGGTTGAACCATAGGATAATTCCATCTCTGACATTTTGGGAGTCCCAAAATACCCTGTCAGAATAGTTTAAGATTCTGGAGTTTATTTATTTATTTAAAATATTTATGTGGCTGCCCATCTTTCAAACCAACTTTGTAGTTCCAGTTAAGGACACACAGTGGGGAGCTGGTTGTTCTATAGTGATAAGCAATAATTTTGCAGCACCATTAGTTGACATATTCGTGCAAGATAAGGTCAGCCAAGTCTCTAATCTATACAACTTTTGCAAAATGGTCACAAAGGTTTCTGAAAAACCCAGGATACTCTACCCTGTTCTGGAATGAAATGCTTTGGCCAGAAAACAAAAAACAGTTTGGGTCCTAAAAACGTTAATCGAAATGAATTCAGATCATCCAGAAATGCCTATCTAGAACCTGACTAGCCACATTGTGTGATAATGGGCAAACTGAAGTATAGGCTTTAATTATTTAGATCATAGGGGTAAAGAGGGCCTTTTGAGACAGCAAGGTGACATTTTCTTGCAGAGTAGCTTTTATAGATTCTTGATTTTTAAAAAATCTAGTTCTTTCACCCCACCTCCACCCAACCCCCCAACTCAGAGGTGGGTTTTAAAATTTCTTATTGCCGGTTCACTCAGGGGCGTAATTCAGCTGTGCATGTGTGCATCGCGCATGGATGTGCAGTGCTTTTAAAAAGCTTCTGCACATGCGCAGAAGCAAAATCCAAGATGGCGCTGCCTATGGCGCCACCGAAAGAACCAGCTTGGGAGCGTGGCAGGCCCCGGTTACTAATGGTTCTACCGAACCGTGACAATAAGTTACTAATGGTTCGGTAAAACGGGACCAAACCGTTAGGAACCTACCTCTGCCCCAGCTAGAAGTTATAAAAAAAAAGGATAAGGATCAAAAGGTTATATGGGTTTCAGGACAACAAACATTAAAATGGGTGGTATCTGCCTCTGAAAATTTCTGTGTACACAATGTTGGAATAATCACTGCATCTCTCACTCGATTGAGCTGGAAGGGACCTTGGATGTCTTCTAGATCAGCTATCTGCTCAAGCAGCAGACCCTATACCAGTGACGGCAAATCTTTTCGGCACCAAGTGCCCAAACCATAATGTGTGTGCGAGCCAGAGCGCTGGAAACCTGTAGATCTGGTTTTGGGTTTCCGGCACACGCATATGTGAAGACCACCTGGACGATGTGCATATGCGCATCAAAAACCAGAAGAGCAGCTGGCGATGGCGCACGTGCCCACAGAGAGGGCTCTGCGTGCCAACTATGGTTCGCCATCACGGCCCTATACCATTTAAGTAGGTGGCTGTGCAGTCTTTTCTTTAAAACCTCCAGTGATGAAGCACCCACAACTTTTGAAGGCAAGTTGTTCCATTGGTTAATTGTCCTGTTAGGAAGTTTCTCCTTAATTCCAGGTTGCTTCTCTCCTTGATTTTTCCCTCCATTGTTTCTTGTCCTGCCCTCTGGTGCTTTGGAAAATATATTGATCCCCTTTTCTTTGGGGTAGCCTCTCAAATACTGGAATATTGCTATCATGTCCCTCCTAGTCCTTTTTTTCTCTAGACTGGCCATGCCAAATTTCTGCAACCGTTCTTCATATGCTTTTGTCTCCAGGCCCTTAATAATCTTACTTGCTTTTCTTTGCACTTTTTCCAAAGTCTCAACAACTTTTTTGTATTGTGGTGACCAAAACTGGCTACAGTATTCCAGATATGGTCTTACTAAGGCTTTATAAAACAGTACTAATACTTCACATCATTTTGATTGTATGCCTCTGTTTATACAGCCAAGGGTTGTATTAACTTTTCTAGCTGCTGTTCGATTTTGCTAGCTCATGTTTAAGTGATCGTCCACTAGGACTCCAAGTGGACTAGGACTCCCTCACAGTTACTATTTTTGAGCAGGTTTCACCTAAACTGTACTTTTACCTTTGTTTTTTCCTGCCTAGGTGTAAAGACTTGCTTTTCTCCACATTAAATTTCATGTTGTTGGATAGGGTCCATTGTTCAAGTCTGTTAAGAACTTTTCAGATCCCGAGCTTGTCTTTTGGGGTTTTGCCTATCTGCAAATTAGATGAGTTCCCCTTCTATTCCCTCCTCTAAATCATTTATGAAGATATTGAAAAGTACTGGGCCTTATGGTATCCCACTGTTTCCTTCCTTCCATGTAGATGTAGTAACATTAAATATGATTTATCAGTCAATTGCAAATCCATATGATGGTGATGCTGTCTATCCCACATTTTTCTACTTTACCAAGAAGTACCATATTTTTCTGAGTATAAGACACACCTTTTCTCCCCCTAATTGGGACTGATAATTTGGCTGTGTGTTATACTCTGAATGTAGCTTTTTCAAAGCTTTTTTTTCAGACCTAACGAGGTGAGTGAAGAGTGAAGCAATCTTTGCAGCTTTTTCATTGCTACTCCCTCTGAAGAAGCTTTTTTTCCAGCCCTAAGTCTTTGCAGGCTTTTTTGATTGCTACTCCCTCCAAATAACCTTTTTTTTCAGGTGCTAATGATCTTCTGGGCTTTGCATGCATTGTACATTGCTTCTCTCTATCAGCTGTGCTTTAGAATCTTTTTTTTTCAGACCTAACCAGGTGCTAACAATCTTTCTGGCTTTGCATGCTTTGTTCATTGCTTCTTTCTACCAGGTGTGCTTTAGAAACTTTTTTTCTGGTCCTAATCACGGGACAAAATAATGTGCTGAAGCTGACCAGACTAAAGACACTGGCCAGATGAATACCTGGTAGGTAGATTTCCCCCCCTATTTTCCTCCCCAAAAACTAAGGTGCGACTTATACTCCGAAAAATATGGTACTTTGTATGTTTGTTTATACCCATACCTGCTACCTTGTACATGTTTGACAAAAGAAACAAACACACAATAAAAGTCTCTTTAGCATGCCGTGAAGGGTAATTTTGAGAGTGACAGATTATCTCTCAGCAGTCTTGAAGATACCAAAGCAATGCAGCATTGCCTGGTAAAGATCAGATAGAAGAGCACCTACTAAAATGATGGCCATGCTACTCAGCAAAGAATTACTAGGCCCTGATTCAGCGCAGGGGAGTTGGCTCTCTCCACACGTCCAAAGAGGTGCATGAGAAATAACTTGGACATTTTCGTTCCAAGAATTGGGCTCTGAAGTGCTTCCTCTAACCTCAGTCCTCCACTAAAGGATCCTTTCAGAGGTCAGAAATTCTGCCAGATACAAATTCACACTTTAACCTGAGAAGTTAAATCACTAATTAATTCACTGGATTAAAGTGTCAGACTCAGCATAGAACTAGAAATAACAGCAGACCAGGGAGTCTACCTGCAAACAGCAGCACTGTATTTCTCTTTGCTCTCTTCTCCTTAACATTTAGTGATATTTTAACATGTGACATGTTTAAGATGTGACATTATCACTACTTTTCAAGTTTTCCTGCTCAATTTTATTTCTTAGGCTGCTATCTATCTGCAGGTAAAGCAAGATCACAGTATGACAGAACATTGTCACACAGAGAGTATTCTTCTGTAGGAATCAGTTGAGGGGAAAATGCTGCCATTTTTAGCAGAACTTGTATGATTCACTATATCCAATATTTCAAGTACATGATCCCAAATGGACCAAGTTAAATGTGGTGAGGCAATTTTACCAACTGATTGGGTAATGTCATATGCTATCATTAGAAAATCATACTAAAACAGGAATGCCAGTGTTATGTTCTGGGTGAAGAATGGAGTTGAGGCCAGAGTAATTTCTAACAGCTCTTTATTCAATACTGCCTGTGAGGCAACTGTTGCTCCCTGGCTGACACAGCTCCTTTTATAGGGAAGCTGATCAGCCCACAACCAATCAGGAGAGAGTATTTTCCCGCTCCAGAGAGGACCAGATTGAGAGCTCCAACTGACAACTATATACAATACATACATACAGTTTGCAAGCTTTATTACTTTAGGGCAGTATGTAGGTAACATTGGATAAAAGTGGATTTTGGGTAACAAAACATGAACCCATTACTCAATTAGGAACATTTAAATTATCTGAAACTGTTTTACCTACATTGGGTTAAAAAAAGACTTTCTGATCAGTAATTTTGATAATGATGGGGAAAAATTAAGAAGCGCTGCCTTAGGATCTCAAAACCATATTTTGTATTTCCAGAATTGTGGAATCTTCAGAGTTCCAATTCGGTATTCTTGCCCATACTAACCCACTGCACATTTTATTTATTTACAGTTGCTGACCTCTGTGAGGGTTGGACATGCTCATTTTTAAGTGCATTTCCCAAAGAAACAGTGAATTCTTGCCTCAGGCCCTACAAACGCTTGAGACCCTTTATTACTAACTGGATCCACTGGCAGAGAAAACGACGTTTAGTCAAACTTGACAACTTATAATTGTGTTTATTAAGTAGTTGTCAGGAGCTCTTCCATGATTTTTTTTTTTAATTCCTCAGTACCGATCCTGGATAATGACAGAAGTGGTAATGAAAGAAATATTAACCTTCTATTTCTATCTGGAATAAACAGTTTTTCTCGATATTCAAAATGAAGAGTACTTATAACAAAGATCAAGGTCCAGGTATACTTTAAAGAAAATGACTACACTTCAGCTGTTTGTAAATGCTGTTCATTTTTTCCCCTTAGTTTAAAAAGAGTCTACAGTCTTTTCTTTTTTTTTGTCTGATATGGATGCAACATAAGGAGGCTCAGCATGATGGCAGTAACCACTTTCAAATGTCAGTAAGTGAACCTAACTCGTTCACAGATGACAAGAGCTGGGCACTGTGGTCTGCTCTGTCAAACTCTAGATAGGCTGTTTTGGCAATGTCAGTCAAAAGCTTGTCAATAACAAGCCCCTAGTCACGCATCTGTGGAATCATCTTGAATTTCACTTTGAAGTGGAACCCCTTATGGCTTCATGAGGCACATTTATATTCCTTCTAGATAATACTGCATTGCCTTCATTGGTTTCACTGCTAATCGCTACCGACATTTCTATGTAGTGCTAAACGTGGATGGACTCAATTTTGTAATGCTAAATTGCTGGCCATGAATAACTAGCAAAGAATACAAGCAGTAACCCACCTTGATTTTCTTTCCCTGTCAACAAGTTGTTCAAGGCATTGACAGTATGCAAAAGTCCTTTCTAAGAGTGAATACTTGATTTGGTGGTTGTGCGCCTCAGAACATGCATGCATTTTGCCCTGCAGAGCTAAAATAAGAGACAAGCCACTGGTGGGAAATGTTCTATAAGTTCATGCATGATTTTATTGCCAATGGAAAAAGAAAAAAAGAAAGGAATGACTCATTTGCCTTTCTAGTTGAATTTACCTGATTCTGTTCTCATACATTTGATCTCTTTGAGCGAGTCAGCATCTTGGTTTTCCTCCAGAAACTCAAATACCTCGCTTTGGATAAAGTCAAAAGCTGAAGAGCCTCTCTTGGGGGATTCTTAGATAGAAGCAGAAGACAAAATGGAGTCCCAGGAGGTGCCTGTGATAACATAGTGGCCCACAATGGCAGAGGAGTAATTTCCTATGCTGCTATTGAGAATGCAGCAGCAGATGGTAGAACATTAACTGAACCCTCCCTCTGGGTCTTCTGGAAAGAAAAGTCTGAAAAGGGTTTCTGAAATACAATGCATGCTTAAAAGAAGGAGCAGATTACATGTTGCTTCCAAGTAATGGTGAGGATGGGGTCAGAGAAATAGATCCAAAGGTGTCAATTGTATGTCAGAACTGGATAGACAAAAGCCATTCGTATAGTATATCCTGAATTTGGGGGCATGTCTTCCTTTGAACAAGAAATCTGGGGTATCTCTGATCTTTTTCCGTGTAAGATTGAGCGTATCTTGGTGACGTTTCGACGAGGTCTGACTTGTCATCTTCAGGCTAGTGCTTTCGGCTTGGTGCTTGTGCGAGCAAAGTGTGATCGGGGTTGCCGTCTCTCTATAAATATTGGGGAGGTGTGGGGTGTTGGTTTTGTTGCTCTGAGCGGATTGGTTGGTTGTGTTGTTGCATCTTGATTGAAAACATCTGGAGTTGATGTTTGCAGATTAGTCTGTTGTTTCATGACATCCTGTGTGTGT
>JANHFT010004485.1:23456-44648 GCA_032467955.1 Pseudoxenodon macrops | reverse complement strand
ATCTAATCAAGTGAGTTGCAACTCACAAAAGCTCCTGCCATTTAAACAGGATTGTGGTAAGTAGAACCCAGGATTCTTTATCAGGCAAAGGACAGCCAACGAGGAACAACTGGGGTCTTTCTTAATGAGCCTGATGGGAACAAGAGGCCAACCCCAAGAGTTGAAATGATGAAACAAAACATAGAGTTTGGAGAAGGTAAAAGCAGAGGTGGGTTCCTACTGGTTCTATAGAGTAGGTAGTAACTCCGCGATGACATCACGTAGCTGGTTCCTTCAGTGTCTCCGTGGGCACCGCCATTTTGCAGAAACTATTTTTTGATTGTCACGTGTACGCACACTCGAGGCCCATCCTGAGCGAACTGGCAGTAAGAAGATTCAGAACTCTGGGTAAAAGGTATGGAGTTATAGATGGAAAACCACACAGGTCCAAGGCCAAGTGCAGGCCTAGGGACCAAAGGGGTTAAACCTGGAAAAAATGGCTAGGAAAAAGAAAAGGAAGTGCTTAGCTTAGCAAGGCAAACTGAGAAGATGGCATGACTTCAGAGTAAGGTCAAAATGGCGGCCATGTCAATGAAACTGAAGCTTATTACTTCAGTTAAGTCGGTCAAGGTATTTTTAAAAAACCTGCATTGCATATGGTGAAGCTTTGATCTCACCATTGTGAGTACCCTTTTGATTCTTTTCACTGTACCCTGCAGACATCCCTGATTAGGGATTGGTGAAATTGAGGGAACTGTCCTTTAGTGTTAGCCCTAAAAGATTTTTTGATAGGAATTGGGTAAGACACTGACAAAAACCTCAACATTGGGAGTTTCCCTTTGAGTATAGGATTCCAAATTCGGGAACTGCTGTGTAAAAAAGAAGGCTATTCAAAACAGGTGCATATTTAAAAAAAAACAAAGTCAGAGACAAAAGAGCATATCCTCTCAGGGACCACAGAGAGCACAAGGGGATGAGAAGTGGAAAATTAGACAAACTGAAAACCCCACTCCGAAGAAAGGTGGAAGAAAATTTTACTCTCTGAACCCTAGAAATAAGGCAACGACAAACCACTCACAAAAACTTTGCCAAGAAAACTGCAAGGACGTCTCCAGGAAGTGACCAGGAATCAACAATTATTTGAAGGGACCAAAATACAAAACAAAGCAAAATCAAAAACAGAAAAAAAAACTACCCTACTTATTTGTTCTCATCTATACAAATGTTCTTTGTAAACATTGAATCCAGGTATTTGAAATTTTGCATTTCTACTTAAGATGGCAATTACATATACTTCCAGATTATGTATATGTGTTTATGGTCTTGAGTGTTTAAAATAAATTAAAAAAAAAACAATTAGGAATCATATTCTCGGTATTTAGATGAACAACTGAGAAGGATACAACTGACTTTTGAGCCCCTGTGATGTGAGAAATGACACTACCAGATAAACCCATTGTTACCACTGTGATATATACAGAAGTCATCTTGCTTCTTTTGAGGTTTGGAATGGATGTCTTCTACCACAAACATCCATAGCAGAAATCTGTGTGGTTGTCCCCAAAATTGCAGCCAGATATGCGTTTCTTATATAATTCATGTTTTTAACCGCAGCAAACAGCAGCATAAGAAGGATGAGGCAGTTCTCATTTGCAGGCCACACCAGTTAACTTCTAGATTTTCCACAGTGGGATGAGAAGGAACGCCACCAGAAAGATCAAGATAAATTGCTGCAGCTTCTTTGCCCTAACAGTTTTATTAGAGCTGGTGATTCCACATAGGCAACAAGCAACCTACTTCATTCTTTTACGTCAAAAGGCAAAAAGGAGATAGAAGGAACATGCACACATGCACAAACACACACGTTAAGATAAACTGAGAGATAAAGCATGTAACAAAATGAAAACGAAATATAAAGCCTGGTTAACATCAAACAAGGTTAAAGCGCCTTCTAGTGAGATCAGCCAGCTTTGTCATGATGCTCAAGGAAGAGCAAAAGAGGCACAAAACAACTAAATGCGCAAGGAGATGAAGATAAAATAGAAATGCGCCTAGTAAGGTTTTTTTGAGTTTCACATGATATAAGGAAGATAACATAAGTGAAGTCCTATTTTTAAATTCTTTTTTAGTGCAACTTTATTGCGCATCCATTTTTCAGTGGGTGGTGGCAGAGGTGGTGGTGAAATCTCTAATATCAAAGGCTCTGAAAAACATTTGCTGGTTTTTGTGTTTCCTTACTGATCAGAAAAAAGAACTGACTCCTGGGAAGTTCTTGGAATAAAGGTGAGGACACGTGACTAGAAAAGGGACTCAAAACTGGCACAGCCAAGAGCAGCTATTCACAGATGGAAATAATTGCCTAGCCATTTTTTCTTGAGATGATCATGTTGAATTGCCACAGGCCAAACAGTTGCATCAGGAAAGCAATTTGTGAAGTTACAAAGACTTTCGGTTGCTCCATTTCAACCTTTGGGGAGGAAGAGTGCTCAAAATGTTATGTTACCAGACCACAAACTGTTAGATAATCTGTATCAGGGGTGTCAAACACAAGGCCCGAGGGCCGGATCTGGCCCGCGGGACGCTTAGATCTGGCTCGTAGGTCCACTCTTGAAACAGCAAAGGACTGGCCTGTAGTGCCTCTGCCAGGGAAAACAGAGCTCGGGAGGGCTGTGTGAGGCCCTCCCGAGCTCTGTTTTTGCTGGCAGAGGGTTGCAGGAGGCCGTTGCAGCCGAAAACAGAGCTCAGGAGCCCATTTTCACTGGCAGAGTTTTTGGGCCACTACAGGCACCCCCAAGTGACGTTGAGCTGGTCATGTCCACCCTGGGTCCCCAAGATCAAACATAACCCTGATGTGGCCCTTAATGAAATTGAGTTTGACACCCCTGATCTATATTATTGTCAGCAGGTGTACATGTACAACTTGCACTTTTGGCCCTACTTCCAAATTTTAGTGGGTAGCTATTCATGTTTGGTTCCTTCAGTAGTTTGTCTAAGGTTGGTGGACTGTGGCATGCTCACTGACCTTCTCTTTTCTATTTGTCCCAATTTGTCCTCATTTTCTAGAGTTTTTTGTTGTCCCCTAGTTCTGTGATGGAACTAGCAGATTTTTGTTGTTTTGCCTTTCTTGGGTTCCCCAGAATAAGGCAAATAAAGGTTTGTGCAGAGTTCACTAAAAGAGCTGTTTTTTGAATGTCCTGGCACTCTTACCCCTTGTTGCTCCAGAAATGATCCAAGCAAGGAAAATAACTCCAGTTTCTCTTTAGGAATTGGCCGTTTACGGATGTCATAAACTGACTGATCAATGTTATTTTATACAGTCCAATGTGATGTATTTAGAAATTGGGTTGAATTACAGATATTTTGCATACTATTTGTTTTTGTTGCTCCTATTTCCATTCCTTGCTCTTTTTTGCTCTATTTTCATCTCTTTTTTCCTTTTTGAATATCTAAAGTTAAAAACATGGATGCAACTTGTGCATTAGTCTGACTTTAACTTAGACTATGGACATTTTCTTTAAGCATTAAAGTGTAGTAGGCTTGACATGACAGGAAACAGCTGGATTTTGCTTTGAAAGATTGCGGGCTTCCACATACACCTGTCAAAAACTATACCTGGAGAAAAGTGGTGGATGATTTCACCCTTTATTTTAAATGCTAATTGGGCTAAAGAAAAGTCTTATCAAAAGAAATTTCGGTATATCCAGCCTTGCAAACAGCATTACATTAGCGTAGGAAAGAGTTTATTAAAGTGCTGCCTCTACTCACTGAGTTAGTCTGTTTTTTTAATATATAGTAAGATTATGTTTATTGCTATTTGAATTAACCTTCCTACTTTTATTTAGATTTTAAAGCTTTACTATTAACTCCAACAGCTAAAATATACACTCGTGCTATAAAAATAAAACAGAATATATTTTAAAGAGCTGTAATCCTGAAAATGTATTTACTGTAGTTTTCGGAGTATAAGACACACCTGAGTATAAGACGCACCTTAGTTTTTGGGGAGAAAAATAGGGGGGAAATCTGCATACCAGGTATTCATCTGGCTAGCGTCCTTAGTCTGGTCATCTCCAACACATTATTCTATCCCCTGGATAGGACTGAAAAAAAGCTTCTAAAGCACAGCTGATAGAGAGAAGCAATGAAAAAAGCCTACAAAGACTTAGGGCTGAAAAAAAAGCCCTAAGCTCCCTTCTTCGGAGGGAGTAGCAATGAAAAAAATCCTGCAAAGATTGCTTCACTTGCTAGAGCCTTGTTAGGTCTGAAAAAAAGGTTTAAAAAAGCTACATTCGGAGAATAAGATGCACCCAAATTTTCAGCCTCTTTTAGGAGAGAAAAAAGTGCATCATAAGTCTGAAAAATAGGGTATGTACCTACAAATCGTAAATGTAGCTGAAGATACATATTAGAAATTATTTCTAAACACTTTGGCAGAAATCAAATTGTGCTGTACATCTTGTAGAAGTTACTGAATATCCACACCTAGAATATTCAGGTATACACCAACTTCCACCAGACATGGTGTTAAGCTGGTCAAAACATCTGTCTAAGGTCATTTGCACTTGTGTCTCCCGCTGCTATTCCTACAACTTTTCCAACGTGCTGGAAAGAGGAAGATAGGTAGAATATGCAGTGTGTCAAATGTGTCTTCCAGACAGGGCTGGTATTCACTTACTTTCCCTACCGGTTGGCAAATGTGAGCGTGCGCACATCCAGGCATGTGCATGGCCCTACGTGCATGCACGTTTATTATGTGTGTGGCTTGCACACATGCGCATGGCTTGAAAACATGAGTAAATAGGACTGCATAGCGCCGGGGTGGGTGGCTGGACCTGCAGTTCGCTCCTACCGGTTCAGGTGAACCGGTCCGAACCGGCTGAATACTACCTCTGCTTCCAGCTCATGATCTTCTTGTCTCCTCAAACATTAGCTTTTGTAATTAAAAAAAAAGGCCTCCTGATATCCAGGAGAAAAGAAAAGGGACCCTCCTTCCTGATTCTTCTGAAAGATTGAGATATCATTTCAAGATGGCTTCAGGAGGGAAGAAGGAATCCAAGCATGGATGGTGGGACCAGCAGTGTTTAACTCTGTTGCAATTCCAGAAGAAACATTGCAAAACCACTTTGTGAAATTTCCTCTGGACCAGAAGCTGAGCAGATAATTGTGAAGGTCTACAAAAAGCCTGTTGCATCGTGGTAACAATTTAACACACATATATCCTTACATATACTTTTTGATGCTCTAACAGTATCCCCATAATCCAGTGAAGACACAAGTCTCTTCACTGATAAGAGGGAGGCCAGCTATGGGGCTTCCCTATTCAGGTCTAAGATCTGGTCTTATAGTCTGGTTACTTCAAAACAGAAGGTACAAATAAAAATTTAATCAAGAGTACACGACCCTTAGGTATATCCCACCTATAAATAAATCATAGCTCCTAGCTCCTAAGTTTTCCCCCCCTGATGTTCCAAAATCGATGCAAATTTCCAAATAGTAATATTGTGAAATTTCTAGCACTTTACCCTGGATACCTAAAAACTAAGGTGAATTAAGTGTTCCTACCCCAGTATATTCAGTATATGAGCCGTGGTGGTGCAGAGGTTTGGATACAGTACTGCAGGCTACTTCTGCTGACTGCCGGCTGCCAGCAGGAGCTCAAGGTTGACTCAGCCTTCCATCCTTCCGATGTCGGTAAAATGAGAACTGAGATTGTTGGGGGAAATATGCTGATGCTGTAAACCCCTTAGAAAGGGCTGTAAAGCATATACAAGTTTAAGTGCTAATGCTATTCTCTAATGGATTTTCAGCTACTGTTGTCCAAGAGTGAAGACTTAGCACAGGGTGATAAGTGCGGGCTAAAATGTTAATTGTCCACATAACGTTTGGCATTGAATTAGTTATACCACAATAAAAATGTAATATGTTTCCTAGATCTGATCTAGGAATACACGATGCATCAGTTCAATTCAGTGCTAAAATAATAAACGGAGTAACATAGGTTCAGTGATCATCCTTCCACTTGTGAGAAGTTCTCTAGAATAATGATTGTTGTGAATTACAGTATGGATGGCATTTTCTATCAGTACAATAACTGACAGTAGTTAAATTCAAGCTTGAAGAGAGTGCATTCAATTTTGCTCTCATAATTTCCTGCAACAGCCTTTCTCTCCCTTCCCTTCCCCCCAAGTAGTGATTATATCACAAGATGCTCATTAAAAAAAAAAACCTGATAGAATCACACTCAAACAAGTTCTAAGGTAGGAAAGAAAAAACTAAGAGGAAGAGGACAGAACACATTGTGAATTGTTTATTGTTCCCATGCTTTGAAGATCAAAATAGGAGGATGCTGAAGCGTAAGATTTTATTATTATATAGTACCAGAGGTGGGTTTTAAATCTTCTTACTGCCGGTTTGCTTAGGGGCGTGCTGCGGCCACGCATGCGCAGTGCTTCGCGTGCTTGCACAGTGCTTTTAAAAAGCTTCTGCGTATGGCGCAGAAGCAAATCCAAGATGGCGGCTCCTATGGCACTGCCAAAAGAAGAGCATGGCAGGCCCAGGTTACTAATGGTTCTATTGAACCATGCCAGTAAGTTACTAAAGGTTTGGTAGAACCGGAACGAACTATTAGGAACCCACCTCTGTATAGTATGCCTACAATTATAGTAGCCATTACTGTAAGGCAGTGTTTCTCAACCTTGGCAACTTTAAGATCTGTGGATTTCAACTCTGACTGGGGGATTCTGGGAGTTGAAGTCCACACCTCTTAAGGTTGAGAAATTCTGTTGTAAATGATTTATTAGTTGTAATGAAATGTGGTTCAGCATGTTAAGATTCTCAGAAGAGAACAATTTCTATAAAGAATGGGGCAGGGAAAGACAGAAATAGTTAAATCTGTGGGTAATCTAGATTTGTTCCTGCTACTTAACTGGAAGGAGTAAACTACTTAACAGTTCATCCAGGAGGTAGCAGATAAGATTGGAAAGGCAGATGATAGCTATCATTTGAGATCTCTTTTCTTGAATGCTGAAGTCTTCTTGCTATAGTAAAGAAACTGTAATGGCTGCTTGAAAACATTCTGTATGTCCCTTAAACAATGAGTGGGCCTGGATGATAATCTCCATGCTTTACAGCAGGGGTCCCCAACTCCCGGTCCATGGACTGGCACTGAGCTGCGCCATGCCAGAAACTGGTTCATGCAAATAAGCGAAGCCCCATCTGTGGGATATGGGCAGCATGTGAAACCAGTCCATAGAAAAAACTCCCTCCACAGAACTGGTCCCTGGTGCCCAAATGATTGTGGGTTCTTGCTTTAGAGATAGCCCTCGACTTACAGTCATCTATTTAGCAATTGTTCAAAGTTATAACAGCACTGAAAAAGTGACTTACAACCAGTCCTCTCATTTAGAACTATCGCAGCTTCCCCACAGTCACATGATCAAAATACGACCACTTGACAAATGAATGTACTTATGACAATTGCAGCATCCCAGGATCACATGATCTCCATTTCCAACCTTCCCAACGGGCTACTGATAAGCAAATTCAATGCGTGGAAGCCAGATTCGCTTAACAACCTTGTGATTCATTTTACCATCTAGCCAGCAATGCCTTTCCTCCTGTTCGCAGAGAGGCTGAAATCATCAATATCTAGACAAGACCCTCTTTATTGCCTACAACAAATCCATCAGAGGTTAAAATCCAGAAAAAGCTTCCTTAGGTTGATGGAAGATTTCAAAGAATATGGAAAGCACTGGATGGAACCGAGGGAGGAGTTAGGACCTGGATTTGACGAAAGCTGGCAAGTATGGAAATCATAAAATAGAATTAGAAGAGATGGCTAAATTGAGTGTTTTGATCAAAGAAAGAAACATACCGCATATGTGCTAGTCGTTCCTGAGCCTAGGGGGCGGTGCTCATCTCCATTTCTAAACCGAAGAACCAGCGCTGTCCAAAAACGTCCCCGTGGTCATGTGGCTCGCATGACTAAATGGCAAAGGTGCACAGAATGCTGTTACCTTCCCACCAAAGGTGGTCCCTGTTTTTCTACTTGCATTTTTTACATGCTTTCGAACTGCTAGGTTGGCAGAAGCTGGAACAAGTAATGGGAGCTCACCCCATTATGCGGCACTAGGGATTCGAACTGCTGAATTGCTGACCTTTTGATCAACAAGTTCAGCATCTTAGCCACTGAGCCACTGCGCGTCATACTATCATATAGATACATCTTATTTTAATTATAATGCCTCTGACAGAAAAGTTCACTTAATTGCTACATGATTCACTTAACAACCCTGGCAAAAAGGTAATACAATTGGGTGTGACTCACTTAACAACTGCCATGTGTAGCAACAGAAATGTTGGTCATAACTGTGGTCCTAAGTCAAGGACTACCTGTATTTCATTCCAAGTATAATGGTATGGCTCCAACAATGACATTTTTGGCTTAGAGCCCAGATTTTTGAAAAATATAATGTGTAATGTAATACAAAGTATTCATGACAATGGAATTTCCTTATTTTACTGCCATGTCTTGGTCTACCTATCTGCAGGGAAGAAACAGCATTAGTAGCAAAGTTAATATAATTACACCCTCCACTAGGCAGCTGAGATAAGCACATTTTGCCATGTTTCTTGTCCACGATAGTTTTTCTGAGGTGATTCATAGATGCAGCACATATTTCCCTTTAGAGCAGGGGTGACAAATTCAATGCGCATGGGCCAGAGCTGGCTCACGGGATGCTTACATCTGGCCTGCGGGGCCGCCCTGGAAACAGTGAAGGACCATCCTGTGGTACCACTGCCAGTGAAAACACGGGTCATGAGGGCCATGTGCGGCTCTCCCGGAATCCATTTTGGCTGCAACAGTCTCCTGTAGTCCTCTGCCAGTGAAAATGGAGCCCGGGAGGGCTGCATACAACCTTGAGAAGCTCCGTTTTCACTGACAGAGTGATAGCAAAACAAACCACTAGCAAAAGTGTCATTTGATCACATGAGTGATGTCGAGCTGGCCACGCTCCCTGGCCACGCACCCCCAAGGTCAAACACAACCCTGATGTGGCCCTCAATGACATTGAGTTTGACACCCCTTTCATGGCTAAATCCTTGGCATCTCTAATAAAAAAGAATGAGGGGATGGTAGGGCCAGTTCCCACCTGAAAATTGAAAGTGACTGTCAGTCAACAAAGCAGCCATTAACCCTACAGTGCAAAACATATTTACGTGATCATACATGAATCCTCACAGAACAACAGACACAAATTTTCTTATGTCTGGGCTATAGATTCCACTATGTCATCACAAAGCAATTATAAGTGCTGCTTGACCAGAGTCAGCAGGAATGTCACGTGTGCATATACGTGGCCCACATTGCATTATGGGTGCTGACATGCACGCATGCTATCACACACACTTTTGGTACACGAAGAGAAAAAGGTTAACCATCACTGTGCTAGAGGTATTATCTATAATTAGAGTATTAGAGTATTATTATATAATATAAAGGATGTAAGCTGGTCAGAATAAAGCTGCCTTTTGCAATTGACTGATGCTGAATGTCAATGCCAATGGTGTTCAAGTGCTGTTCCAGTTGTTTTGGGATTGCACCCAAGGCACTGATTACTATTGGTGCTACTTTGCTTTCTTTTGCCACAGTCGTTCTATTTCTATTCGCAGGTCTTTGTATTATGTTAGGGTTACTGCCATGTCTACTAGCCAGACTGTTGTTTTTCCTATCAACAGTTGTTCACACTGGGGTGTTATGTGGCAGATGCCTGCCTGTTTGAATTTTAAAATCCCAGAGCACTTTGTCTTCTCAATTCTTGCTTTCTATGCATTTGGCTTGGTGTTGTGCAATCAGGATTAGCCCCTCTGTGTCTTCGACTTTACTGCTCTTAGACATTGCCAGGTAATGCTATTATCTTCTTTGCTTGCTATTTGTTTTAAAGTATTGGCCATGTAGTACTTTGCCTTTCCATGTCTCTGTTCTGTTATTCATTTGGTCTATTTTGTAGGCCAGTTTGGTGTTTCTTACTATATTATTATTAATATAGTGAATTATAATATTATAATAATTTGCTTATTATTTATGCTACCATGATATAAAAATTATTTTTTGCATAAAATATCGGTAACAAGAGGAGAAAGGTATCTAACGTGATAATTTATACACTGAGAATTCATCAAGGAACTTTATCTGTGGTGCTTCTATTAATAACAATGTTTGAATGGCTTTTTAAAAAAAAATCTTGCAGACCTCCCTAATAGCAAAAAAGGTTTACAATTTATTTTTCTCTTTGTGGCCTAAGTATGAAATGTTGGTATTCAGAATGGACCTGTCAGATTATTTTGATAATGTAATAAACCGATAGTATGAAATGCACTCCTGTTATTTTAATTAAGGGAAATAGAAATTTATATGATACACCAGCTGGTGAGGTTTTAGAAAGGACAACTCACTATGTATTAGCTATTTTAGTAGAAGATGAGTCTAGCACAGCCTAATGAATTCTAATTTCACCTCATGGATCACCAATTTACTTATTTCATTATTTCTTTAAAACATGTTTTCCATTTTATATAGTTTTTGTGTGGCTCGCTGCACATAACAATAAAAAGTAACAAACAGTATAGCAATCACTACAGCAATGGAAATATTTAAGGTATTAAAACAAGAATCGTATGAAATCAGACTTATGCATTGAGAATACTCCTAAAAAGGAAAGTTTTCGCCAAACTCCAGATAAGGTGATTCATTTTATATGTGTACAATACGAAAGCTTGCCACCTAAGTTGTAAAACTATAGCCACTGAAAAAAAGTCAACTTGACTGTATAAGCTTCTCTGTAAAACTGTAATCACATTCCGATAGTATATAGCAAATATCTTTAATTTAAAGTGGCTTAATTGGGGCACACTTCTTATACGGAAGTGTGCACAGACTAAAAAGTTTCCAATTTTTGGTCCTTAAAACGTATCGGTGAGTATTCATCTGAGGAGGCCTCAACAGAAAATAAAAGTATACAGGGAAGATGAGGTAATGCAGAAACCTGTACAATGTGCAGTGTTTTCAAAAACAGTAGGTTGCTCGGATGATAAAGTTTGATTTAGTATTGCTTTCAAGCTGCAGCTTCAGACATACCACAAGAGAAGGAAGGGAAAAAAAATGTGTGGCAGCTGATCAAGGTCGCCTGATGAACAGAGAGAATAGATGAGGCTCAAAAGCAGAACCCTGGGAAACCGAAGATCACAGGTTTAATTCTCACTTTTAGGTAAAAATATAAGCAGAAAAGATCCATGATTGAAACCCCGGAGAGCTGTCACCACCTGGAGCAGTAGTACTAGGTTTCAAGGATCAAATATATCATTCAGTAGAAATCGCTTTCATCTTTGCCAGACCATGCCAATGAGAACAGAAATAAAATGCAGAGTAAACTATGTGATAAATTGTATGGTTCTTTGAATAGATGCCAAGACTTAATTATTAACAAATTAAACATGAACTTTTTCAAGACTTTTTTCCTGAATGGTCAGAATCACTGTAATCAGTATTTCCAAAGAAGCAAACAAATGGAACATTCAGAGACTCGACTTTGAAAAACATGAACCCCAAAACTCAAAATGTTTGTTTAAATTTTGTTTGCTAGTTGCTGGAGACATGTGATTCAGGAATCAAGCAAGTTAAATATTGCATGAGTAAGTGGATGCAGACTTTAGAACCAAGAACTGATATGTCGGTAGAAGATAAATTTACTATGAATATTAGACTTAGGAAGAAACTGGTTTAAACTATTTTAGTGATGGTATAATACTCCAATATTGACTGTTAAAATAAATACCACATTTTCTAAAAATTATTAGCAAAGCAGTAATCAGTCTGAATTTTTTTCATGTATTTTTTCTCATTAAAACCATTTATTAGAAAAAGAAATAAAATCTAAAGACTGTATTTCCCTCCCAACCAGCCATTTTTTTGGTTATTTCAATTCAGTTTGATTACAATTCAACATATGAGCTTGTAATGCATCTGAAGTTTTGAGTTTCTCTTACCGTAGGACTAATATTTAAGTTTTTGCTTGATTTGCTAAATAAAGATAGAGTTCTTAGCTTAGAATTTTTTAATTGTTTTTAAATCATATTCATATTATACTGGTATAATAAATTGCTGCACATTGACTTGATTGTAATAACGTTCTGAGGTTCTCAAATAATGCAAGATATTTGCAAATATTTTCCCAGTCCATTATTTAGAATAAAACTTAGTTATCAGTTTGTAACTTAACCCAGTCCTGTAAACTTCCTAAATCAGGGGTGTCAAACTCGTGTTGTCACATTGTTGTCATGTGACATATCATGATTTTACACCCCCTCCATTTGCTAAAACGGGGTGGGTGTGGCCAGCGTGTGACGCATCTGGCTCATGGGCCACAAATTTGACACCCCTGTCCTAAATAAAAGTTTCCAACTGCAACTAGAGGGAAAGCAAAGTTACTGGGGACAGTTTTCACTCAGGAAAGGTAACAATATTCTAGCTATTTGCTGTGAATAGAAGACAAGCAAGATTGCTCATCATAAATAAAATAACAGTATAAAAATATTCATAACAACTAGTTCAAAGAAAGTCAAAGATGGAAGGAGTACACTGAAATTCTGCAGAGTAGGGATATCAACATCCAAGATATTGTACTTAAGAAGATATTCCCTACTTATAATACAAGAATTTATAATTCAAAACATTCAATAATTACCAACTTGGAAGACTACAGGAATTGCTGAAATAGCTGGAGAAATATGGCAAGAGGCAGAAGGAGAATTAGTAAAGATTCTCACCAAGCTATGGCAGCAAATCTAGAAAATGATACGGAGGCCAACAGATTGGAAAAGATAAATCTGTATGCCAATATCAGGAAAAGAGACACTTAACAGAGTGCGCAAACTCTTGTATATTATTCTTAATTTCACATGCTAGGAAAATAATACTCAGCAGCATCTAATGCAGATTAGAATTCTATCTAGAGAGGGAGATGCCATATGTTTAAGTTGGATTTGGAAGAGGTCAAGGAACATATGATGTTATTGTGATGGAATCTGGATAATTGTGAAAGCCAAAGAAGTCACTATATACTTCATTGATTACAAAAAAGCCTTTGATTGTGTTGATCATGTCAAGTTGTCTATGCCTAGAAAAATCCCAGAATGTCTATTGTTTTCACATGAAACCTTTATAAAAGTGAGAAAGCCGGAGAACAGACAAAATATAGTGAAACAGACTTGCCCCCAGGTAGGCAAAGAGTGAGATAAGGCTATATACTTCCTTTTTATTTATTCATCTGTGCACAATATATATACTGAGGGAAACTGAATTGGAAGAAGATGAATGTGCTTATAAAACTGTTGAAAGAAACATCAATAACTTGTACTATGTTCAGGACACACTACGCTGATAGCCCAATATGCAAATAGTCTCCAAGTTCTAGGAATGAAAGGGAAGGGCAACAGTGAAAAAAAAGAAATTAAAATTAAATATAAAGAATACCAAAATACCAAATTAATGACAATATATAAAACAACCAGCCTCAGAATTGATAATGAAAACATCAAAATGGTGAATAGCTTCTGCTTTTTAGGATCAACTATCAATTGTAAAGGAACAGCAATCAAGAAAACATATTATAGACCAGCACTTAATTTGCCCAATTAAATGCTAGTCTGCAGTATGTTTTCTTGATTGCTGTTCCTTTATGACTGTCAAAGTCTTGAGAGTTAAGACCTTTGAAAACAGTTTCAGATTTTGGAATGTGTCTATATCTATAAACATTAGAATCATTCAGCAATGGTTTTTTCCTGTGACATTCCATCGAAGTGAAATTGGACTTTGAAGAAGCTATAGAGAGAGTATTGACATTTTTATACTTTAGTGGATAACCAGGAAAACAAATAAATCAGAGGTGGTATTCAGCCAGTTGACAGGTTCTGGAGAACCGGTAGTGGAAATTTTGAGTAGTTCAGAGAACCGGCAAATACCACCTCTGGCTGGCCACACCCCCAATCTATTTGCTGCCTCCCGAGTCCCAGCTGATTGGCTGGGTCTTCTTTTGTTGCCCTGCACAGGAGAACGGAGCTGGAAAGCAGGTTGGTGAGGTGGGGAGGGAGTGGGGATTTTGCAGTATACTTCCCCAAGAGTGGGGAGGAAATGGAGATTTTACAACATCCTTCCCCTGGAGCAGGATGGAAATGGGGATTTTGAAGTATCCTTCCCCTGCCACGCGCGCCAAGCCACACCCACAGAACCAGTAGTAAAAAAAATTTGAATCCCACCACTGAAATAAATGGATCATCAAACAAATAAATCCAGAATTTTCACTCAACACAATTGAGCACACTTAGATTATTGAATATGCTTTGTGAAGTGCTGACTTTCTGAATTAGTCTTTAATGTTGGGAGAGGTGGAAGGAAAGGGGGAAAAAAAACAGTGGCAAGAAGAATGGATTCATTTAGAACTATGTGCATCTTAGGAAGTCGTGAGTGATCAGATTGGTAACAAATCTTCCTGGAGAAAATCTGTGTGTTTGCCAAAAGGTTATAAGGTTAGGTGCCATCGTTGATTTGATGACACATAATCAATCAAACAGTAAATAATTCCAATTATTCATATTCTGAAACGGCTCTTCCTTAAAACACCAAGCATGCAGCATACTGCAATTAAACCGTAGAATTATCTTCCATAGGATGCAACAAGGATTACCAATTTAAGACAGCTTCAAGGGGAAATTATACAGATTTCCTGGAACAGAAGACTTTTGCTGGCAGTTAGCCAACAAGAAAAGAAGATACTGCATATCCAGCTGGTAAATTTTCCATAGGGGTTTACTTTCCATTCTGGAAAATGGAATGGCACATTATACATGTCTTGGCTCTGATTCAGCAGAATCTTTTTGGTCTCATTTGGATAGGGGATATTATGCAGAAATCTTAAGAAATACATTCCAACTTTGAATAGGTTTTTTTTTCCATTTAACAACTTAATGTTTAACTTGTAAATAATTACATGTGTGAGTATAAATGGATCTTGATGAGTCAGACCAAAGTCCAGCTAAATTAGCCTCCTATTGAAGGTGAAAATTAGCCAGATAACTCTGGAAAACTCAAAGCAGGACACAGTGGTGACAGTTGTTTTCTCTTTTGCAGATAGTAATATTATTCAGGCAATATTTTGCTAATACAGATAGTCCTCAACTTACAACAGTTCCTTTAGCGGCCATTCAGAGTTACAATGGCACTGAAAAAGATTACTTATGACCGGTTTTCACAGTTATGACCTTTACAGCAGGCCCATGATCACATGACTAAAATTCAGATGCTTGACAACTGGTTCAGATTTACAACCGTTGCTAGCACCATAATGCAATGCGACTCCCAGTGCATGTGCGCATGACCCCCCACACTCTGCCCATGCATACACATGCGTCCCATGCTCCCCCTACCCCCTGCTCATGCATGCGCTCCCCACACCCCCATTTTGGGCCTAGTAGGCCTCCCTGCAGCCTCCTTGGCCCAAAAATGGGCCGTGGAGGGCATGCCGCACCCCCTGCACCCCCCTGTGCATACACACGTGATCCACGCAGATGCGTACATGACCCCACATGCATGCATGCAAATCTCCTGCATACACCCTCCCCCCACACATCCAGAAAATCAGTTGGCCAGTGCGCGTATGCAATGTGGAACTGAGCTGGCCGATGTCTGCGTGCCTGCTGTGGCACATGTGCTATAGGTTCGCCATCACCGGAATAGGAAATGAAATAGCTCTTCCATTTTAACAAGGGCTTAGACATTATGGTACGGACATGGGATAGAGCCAAAGGATTTATCTGACATTTCAAAACAGCATATACATTTTAAAAATAGCATTGAAAATAGCATTAAAGGAGTCAAGAAAAAAGTGTTATGTATAAAACTTTATCAATTTCGTTCCTTAATCCTACAAAATAAGAGGAAAAACGTTTTTGCTTACATTGCAGTTCAGGTAGTCCTCGACTTACAACAGTTCGCTTAGTGACCGTTCAAAGTTACTGAGAAAAGTGATTTATGACCATTTTTCACACTTACAACCGTTGCAGCATCCACATGGGTCACATGATCAAAATTCAAACGCTTGATAACTGACTCATATTCAAGATAGTTGCAATATCCCAGGGTCCTGTGATCACCTTTTGCGTCAATGGGGAAGCCAGATTCACTTAACAACTGTGGCAAGGAAGGTCGTAAAATGGGGCAAAACTCACTTCACAAATGTCTCACTTAACAACAGAAATTTTGGTCTTAATTGTGGTCATAAGTCAAGGACTACCTGTAGTACGAATGGGAACAGAAAGTGCAACCTTTGGGGCTGAAAACAGCCACATGATCACCCTACAATTATTCTTGTAGGTGAATATCACCCAAATTTTCTTGTAGGGGAAAGACACATGGTCTTCTTGGCTAAATCCCTATTATTTTAAAGAGATATGAAGATTTATGTATTTGTTAATATGGCAATTCTTCCCCCAATACATTATTATATAACATTAGAAGTTAGACTCTATAACTGATACATAATTTTAGATTGTTGATTTGTCATATTTGTCAAATATTTGAACTAGAATTTTCTCTTTCCTTTAAAGCCAGGATTCTGTTTATGGTATAATTTTGTATTTTTCCCTTTCTGTCATATTTTACAGTAATTAATATGAAAGTTGGAAGTAATACAGCATGTATTATGTTCGTCATAAGGAAAATATATACACTCAAACATAGAAGATATAATTTTTTTACAAAATCTGAACACATGTAAAACAAAACCAATCTGTCCATCTTTATTTCTGTGCAGTGACAATGCATTGTGAATCTATGATTCCTCATAGGATTTAAAGAACATTTTTATAAGAACAACGTACAGAAAACACAACCCTTACATTTTATGTATTTATTAGATAATTGCATTTAGCTGCTCAAGTGATGTGTGACTCAGGGCAGTAAAAGGTAAACATAAATTAAAAACAACAGATGGCAATAAAAATATTAAATGTAATAAATGATACTGTGTAAATGCAATTTAAAACAACCCAAAACAACTAGAAGCAATTATCCAGTCAGCTGTAGAATCTCCTAAAAACCAATGCCTAAAAAATGACACATCTTTGGAGTAAGTATTGAAATTTCCAGAGGGTTCTTGTACAATAGGGCACTGTAATGGTAGAGAACATCTCCTAAATCGGGTTGTCAGCAACCTGCGACTCCGGAGCCGTATGCGGCTCTTTGGGCCCTCTGCTGTGGCTCCCTGTTGGGTGATCCCCCCACTGGCTGGCCCCACCCCTCACCCTCCCAGTCACTTTTCGGCTGGCCCGAGAAAGTAAGGACGACAGCGGGGGATGGAGAAGCGGCTGGGGCAGAGACAGAGAGATACATAGAGAGAGAGACATAGAGAGATACAGAGAGAGGGAGGGGGAGAGAGAGATATGTCAAAAGGGTTTTGTGGTTCCCGGTATTTTTTAACAACTGGTTCTCTGACCTAGTGACCGGCTGGGTAGGTGTGTCTAGGGGTCATGTGACTGGTGGAAGTGAATGATGTTGAGTTGGCCACGCCCACCCAGGTTTTGTGGCTCCTGGTGTTTTCTTTTCTATGGGAAACGGGTCCAAATGGCTCTTTGAGTATTTAAGGTTGCAGACCCCTGTGACCTAGGTCATGCCAGATGCTGCTTAATGATAGGACCTGGAGTATGTCCACCGTCTCAAATCTTTTCAGAAGTAATCAGAGACAAATGGGCCCACAAATAACCAGGCTGTATTTCATGAAGTATTTTAAGTTACAATCAACACCTTGAATTGCACCTGAAAACTGGTAACCTGTGCAGCTCAGAAAGAACAGTGTTACATGGGCATATCAAGGTGTTCCTAAAATTAAACTACTTGCACTGTTGCAAGCTTTTTTTAAGATCTTCAAGTGCAGTCCTTTATAGATACATTTCAGAAATAAGGCCTCTCAACTCAGAATTGTACATAATTACTGCATAAGATGGACCACCTGATCCATAGTTTCCACCTGCTCTTTAAACAGGATCTAGGAATCCAGGAGGACTTCTAAACTGCTCACTGAATCTAGATTTCCAAAGATGGAAATGCACTGAGTTGATCATCATAAAATCCATTCAGTCTTGCTAGGCCTGTTGGTAATTGTTCCCCTTCACCCAGATCTCTACTGCCTCCTCACCACCGAGACAGAATTGGCAGTGGCATTACTTGGCCAGCCATTGGTTGAAATACACCATGAAGTATCATAAATAAGCTGTGTCAATGGATAGCCTCACCTAGTGGACTTTAAACAGGAACAGGGAGAGAACCAAGCCCTGGGGTACCCAACCAAGACCAAAGACTAGACCTCTCCTTCCATCAACATTATCTGATACTGACCCTAGAATAAAGCATAGAACCCAACATAACACTGTGCCTTCTATTATCAAGTTCCTGCATCAAAGATGATTGATAGTATCAAAGACTATCAATCAAAGAAATCAAAGGCAGCCAACAAGGATGCACATTCCTTGTGAACAGGTTGTGAGCAAAGTCAATCACTGCCTTACTAATACTGTGGCCAGGCCTGAAATCTGACTGAAAGAGATTCAGGTAATATATTTCTGAAGCTGCTGATTCAGGATTCCACTTTCTTCAGAATAGAGTTGGAAGGAACCCCAGAGGTCTTCTAGTCCAACCCCTTGCTCAAGCAAGGGACCCTATACCAGACTAGTGGCTATCCACATAAGCTGTAGAGTGTTATAGTGTCTCTACATTGTACACACCAGTTTTCACATGTCTACCCTGTTGTGTTCTACCTAATCCCTTGCATCCTGTGCCCTGGAGGGGGGATTACTGTATCTATATTTACATGGAAGTGTATGCCCGTTGCTGGTTGGCTAACTAGCGACGGAGGGTTATTAGCCAATGGGAAGTGTCTGCCTGCAAGCCGGGGGAATCCCATAAAAGAGGGTTCCCCAGGCCCAACAGGCAGTCTGGATTACTATGAGCTAAACCTAATAAATGAGAGCTGATTGTCACTGATGCCTCCAGTCTTCATTTACTGCGCGATCTAACAACCCCTTTACGACCTGTGAACCTTAATTCCCAGAATTCACCCCATTTGTTTTATTGTTTGTTTTATGACTGTCGCTGAATCACTGTTTCTTCGCCTTGGCAATTTTAAGATGGGTGAACTTCAACTCCCAGAATTCCCCAACCAGCATGGCTAACTGGGGAATTCTGGGAATTAAGTTCACCCATCTTAATGTTGTCACAGTTGAGAAACACAGCTCTAAATCCTTCAGAGTTAAAAGTGAACATGAAGTGTTTTTGCAGTGAGGGATTTGGCTGAAAAAGTGAAATTGATGTTTAATTTAACCATGCCAGCAGCAACACTGGATGCTCAGTTCTGAAAATAAGCTTCAATGGGAAAAGAAATTTGCCTTCTAAGTAATCT
This sequence comes from Pseudoxenodon macrops, assembly GCA_032467955.1. Lineage (NCBI taxonomy): Eukaryota > Metazoa > Chordata > Lepidosauria > Squamata > Pseudoxenodontidae > Pseudoxenodon > Pseudoxenodon macrops. The sequence continues at coordinate 25,164 of JANHFT010004485.1, read as the reverse complement.
GAGACTATTTTTCTGTCTCCTCTAAAATGAGAAAAAATGGCATCATCTGTAAACATTTGGGTCCTCCTTATAATAAAGACAAAGTGTGGAAACGTTTAACTATTAGAAAGCAAAAGGAACTGCTGAAATGATTTAAATATATTACAGAAATAATTTGAAACTTCTTAGTGCCGTACAAATATCCATTTAAGGAAGCTCACAAAGAAAAGTAGAATAGCAAGTGTGATATTTTTCCCCCTTCATGCTGAGGAAAAGGGATCGGACAGAGCCGGGTCAAAATCTTCTGGTACAAATTTAAATACAATTTAAATAAATTAAATCTGTGCGATTAATTCTCTGGAGACCTAATTATTTGGTCTTTTGTTAAGGTAAGAATTGCCGTCAGATAATAACTTTCTCCAATGCGTAAGGTAATAAACACCAAGATTTTTCAATGGGTTCCCCAGTGGCTGTTCATGGAAATTCATTTCCAGACTCCTGGACTGAGTGACTTGTTGAGTGGCAGGGCAGTTTGTCACAGATTGACCTAATTTGTGGTAATTTGTCCTTTACCCGGCTGCCTTGCACTATATTTAGAGTCAATGAGGGCCCTAGTCTAACTTTTATTTCGTTATTAATTTTTCTTTAAGGGTGATGAGAAGAATCCAGGATTGATCTGTCTAGTGAGTTTACGGATGAAGGAAGGAGGGAATTGTATCGGGGTGGGTTCCTACCGGTTCTATCTGGTTCTAAGAGTAGGTAGTACCTCCATGGTGATGTCACAGACCCAGTCCTGTAGGTGGCCCCGTGGGTGCCGCCATCTTGGATTTTGCTTCTGCGCATGCACAGAAGCTAGTTTTTGACTGCCTCCTGCACGCTCAAGGCACGACCCTGAGCGAACCGGCAGTAGAAAAATTCAGAACCCATCTCTGAACTGTATGTAATGCCATTATTTCTAATATTCTAAGTTGCTTTTCTGCTGCCTGAAGGAAACATATTGGGGGCCCTTTTTCCATAGTCCGTTGACTTCCTCCCTCTCCACCTCCACAGGAAAGAGGTTGTGATAAATTATGTCATACCACTTAAGTAGCATTAAATTCTACTTGGATGGGCAGTTATAGCAAAACGACCGCAGCTTTTCCACATAGAGGAAAAGCTTTTGACTTACAACAATCCACTTAGTGATCATTTGAAGTTACAATGGTCCTAATTAAGTGAGTTTTTCACACTTACAACCATTGCAGCATCCCCATGGTCACATGATCAAAATTCAGTTGCTAGGCAACTGACTCACATTTTCCATGGTTGCAGTGTCCCAGGGCCTTGTGATCCCCTTTTGTGACCTTCTGACCAGCAAAGCCAATGGGGAAACCAGATTCACTTAACAACAGTGTTACTGATTTCCCAACTGGAGTGATCCACTGAACAACTGTGGCAAGGAAAGTCGTAAAATGGGACAAAACTCACTTAACAAATGTTTCACTTAACAACATAAATTTTGGGTTCAATTGCAGTCATAGCTCGAGGACTACCTGTGCTTTCTGCTAATTAGCCTTTCTGGTAATTAACCAACAACCCAATCCTATAAGATTTCTTGTAAATTTGCTCTCCTTTTATACAGATAGTCTTCAACATACTACCACAATTGAGCCCAAAATTTAAGTTGCTAAGCAAAGCAGTTTTTATTTGAGTTTTGCCCCATTTTACGACTTTTTTTAACCACCGTTGT
>JANHFT010004484.1:73668-90769 GCA_032467955.1 Pseudoxenodon macrops | reverse complement strand
AAAACAAAACTCTGAAAAGATTTTTTTTTCTCCCAAAAAAATTCACAAAAAAGATGGTGGCCTCCACAGACCAGAGCCGGTTCTATGACGTCACCAACTGCTTCTAACCTACTCCATAGAACCAGGCCGAACCGGTAGGATTTCACCCCTGGTCTAAAGCTTATAAATGAAAGTGTATTTTTAAATGTTATTATAAAGCTTCAAAATATAAAACTACATATAAAAGTTATGATAAAATGAATAATCCATAATGATAAACATTCTAAACTGGACGGTTTTAAATAGCTTTCAGTCATAAACGCAGTCATTTTTACACTACTACAACATTTCTTGAAATATGATTTCTGGAAAGCATGGATTTAATAATCAATAAACACATTTATAAAAATGCAACAGCAAAATGCTGAGATAATCATAACTTTATTTTAAAGGTGATATAGTTCAATTGATCTTTTTGAAGCTAATTTTCCTGAAAGATTTACGTTTAATGAAGAAATGGTAAGACAATGTTCGACTTTTTAAAATTTTACTAAACAGATGATGAATTATGAAGAGAGAAAGGAGAAAGAAGATGGAAAGACAAATTAACAAGGATCTCTTTCTGCCTTACACTGATGCTTACTGGGAAAGTTCCCAGCTGCTCTTGAAGCTCTTCCACCTCCTTGATGAGCTCCTGCATATTCTTGATATTATGACACTGGCAAAGGTTTTTCTCTACGTTGTTGCCAGGATAACACGGAAGGACGCTGTTGGCGAACTGCCTACACAGAGGACAAGTAAATTCTCCCTTGTCCACAGCAAAACCCTGGAGAACCTGATCGTTCTAACGGAAACAACAAAATAAGTGAATTTCAAAAACGGCAAACATTTATAACTGTAACAGTTCCAAAGTTGATAGGCTAATACTTGCTGAGACAATTTAGCTTGCCTTCCGATTCTTCTACTTGCCCAGAGCATTGGAGGACTAAATAACCTCCAATACATTTAAGCTTTATTACCTATGCTACTTTGTTTGCTATTTATTTACACACACAAATTATACAAGTTACATTTGTAGCTATATAAATTATCCTGTATTACATTCTTAATTTTAATGAGTTACAATTTGCATGAATAAGAATATTTTCCATCCTATTGAACTTCATGTACAATTTGTGTTTCATATACATAGCCTTAGAAATGAATGTTTTAAAAATGCAATTAGCCATATTAATTGGAGAATAAATTACAGTGGAGCGTATTTTTACTTTCGTATTACAAAACATTACTACTGTATCTTTTAGGAAATCTATAGTTTATGAATTGGATAAAATACTGTAGAATGTTTATAAACGTGATTTCCTTTCTTATATATTAAAATTCCTGTAAGTTCATTGAGGTTCCACCAATATCTACTGGAAACTTGTAATAATGTAATAATTTAATGAATAAAAGATTATAAATGAAACATTTCATTTTATCTTACCCGCAGAGATTCCATATACGATTTATGACAATCTATGTGTAATGTATGTCCACATGTTTGCACATACACACCTCCTTCCCAGCCAATCGATACTGATTGCAGACAAGAACTCTAAAAAGTAAAGCATAACATTTAAGATAATGCACGTGGATTCATCATTACTTTAAAATATAGGACACTAATTCATTAAGATATTCACATTTTTTATTAATGAGCAAGAGTGGCACAGGCACTGTTAAATCTAAAAATGACAGCTGAAGTTACTAAATAATTGTATTATATTATGTATGAAAAGAATAAAAACAACTACAAACTACAAAAAAATAAAACAGTACAATACAAAGCAACATGAAAAAGAGAAAAAAGGAAAACTTTGTCTACCTAGTAGACAATTTTAAAAGCTTATTACCATTTCTACATTTTTTCTTCAGCCCCATGACTCATCTCCTAAGTAAAAGCTTTGTCAATCATTCTGTCAACAAAAGTTTAGCAAAACAACCACATATAATGATTTTACTCTTTTAGCCCTGTTTGAATAAGTCAACCTTGTATTCTTTCCCTATGTTTTAAGAATCTTATTTTAACCTCTTCAAAATTAGTCCCAGAGTTGGTTTTCGTTTCTTTTTTTAAAGCCAGAAATCTTTCAGAATGTTTAACAGATTTCTTTTGTATATCCAGTAAGTAAAGATTCTCCATTTGTTTGTCTCTAACAAAGTTCTTCAAGAAATAACAGAGCTCTTTTTTTCCAGTAAGAAAAAGTTATCCAAGTCAGTTTCCTGCTTCAATGATTGTGCATCTCTTTGAAGGAGTAAGTTATCCATTAGTTCCATTTGTGTGCCCATCTTTCTCCATTTCTTTCTCATTGCCTATCACATTTAAGTTCTCCTTCAAAATCATTTCAAAATTATCTGTTGCAACTAATTCTTGTTCTGCAACTTCATTACAACGTGCTCTGTACATCTTGTGAAGAAATCTGTTTATCTTATCAAGACTTTGTTAGACCAATATCCAAAAACTTATATTACAGATTTCTGCTGCATTCTGTTCTTTATCCTCTAGCTCCCTCTAGTATCCAACATACAAGGTTCCCTTATCATAGAAAGATCATAAACAATTGCCATTTCCCAAGGAATGTTTTTCTAATTCAAAGCTATAATTCCAAATTAGGTTGTTACAGCCACAATTTTCCTCATAAATGCCCTCACAGGAAGCCCAGGTATGTTACAGTTATAAGAGTTTTTATTACTACAGAAATTAGCCTAGAAAACATTATATGATACACTGACTAACAGCAGTTGCATTTGGAATACAACACACACTAAAGCTTTCATTTAACATTTTTAAAACAAATTTGTAACTCATTAAAATTATCTCTTGAAACCTTCCATAATAATTTTAATTCTATGTACTGTTAAGGAAATTAGCAACAGGATTTATTTTTACTGTTCAAAGCATTTCGGCAGACAATTCAAAGGATTTCAGAGGTATATATTTTTCTGGTAACCGAAATAGATTTATTTTTTCTCGCTATGATTAGTTATTTTAGTAACTAATCTTCTAGAAAGCACAATCATTTGATCCCATAAATATTAATGCAGAGATTAGTTTCAAGTTTCTGAAGAAATTCCACAAGAAATTTTATTACAGAAATAATTAATGTAGTTTGATTTAAGTGTTGACATACTGACCCTTAAAATAGTTTCTCCATGGTATTTCTCCAAGACAATCTGTCCTAAATCTAGCCTTTTAAATCTATCAATGGTGTATTCACTGCTGCTGTAGTTGAGTCCACCCACTCTGTTGGTGGTGATTACTTGTTTGTTTATATGCCCTTTGTTTTTACAAATAACTCAACCTAGAGAACATATCCAACACACCTTCCTCCTCCCATTTTCCCCACATCAAAAATCTAGTGAGATGAGTTGGGCTGGAAGTAACTGGCCCACAGCTGGCTTTCACGGCCAAGGCAGAACTTGAGGTCTTGATCTGTTGCTTTAGACCAAATATTATAGAACTTTTCCAGGGGCTGGGTTTTGCATAATATATCCAAAATATAATAGTTCATTGTTTGTGTCTTAATTGGGAACTCTAGATTGCTTTGTTCTATGATCCATTTATTTATCTTCCTGGCTATCCATGGTATTCTGAAGACCCTTCTCCAATGCCAAAGTTCAGAAAAGTTTATACTTTAATATCCTGCTTTTTTAAATTCCAACTTCTGCGTGCGTAGCTGCATCATAAGAAAGTCATTATCTACATAGTTCTAATTGTTTTGGATATAAACCCCTGAACATCTTTTCCAAGGCCTTTATGGCCCAATCAAGTGCAAATCTGTTGTATATATTTTGACAACTGATTCCTTTACTGTTGATGTTACCCACCATTCTATGTCAACTTTAATGCTGTTCTAACCAGTTCCAAGGCTGTTTGTTGTATTGCTGTCATTAGTTGGGTCTTTATATTTAGTTGTACTCCTTCTTTCTCAATATATTCCTTAACTTTCATTACTACAGCTTCCTGGTCATTTGCAGTTTTTTGCATTTTCAGCTATTAAAGGAGGGCTCGTGAAGGTTATTTATGTTCGTTCCTCTAACTTTAACACCAGAGTTACCTTTTTCCAAACTGGCTTGTCTCAACATAGATTCAGCATATGAGCAGAACATAATGAAGCAGACTGAGAGTCTAGATCAGGAAAGGAGTGCGACAAGATTTTCTTCAACAAAATCATCTTTGCAAAACTTTATAATATAAGCACTAGTTCTAAATAGAATTCATTTACAAGAAAAATAAATGGAATAGTCTTCCACTATACAGCTACAAAATATACGTACATCTTTAAAGAATTGTTGTAAAGTTGCAAGGCGTGTTTCGTATACTGCTGCACAAGTATCATTAGGATATATCTGTTCCTTTTCGGTTGTTGGTAACTTCTTAGGCTCAGTAGTATTACGGCACTGCCCCAAAACTAGAGAAAGAGAAAGAGAGAGGGAGAAGGGGGGAGGGAGTGGGAGGGAGAAGGAGAAAGAGAGAATATATTTATAGCATATTAGAAAACAGTATTAAAGTGCATCCCATCCATGCATGGTAAGTGACTTAAAAGAGTCACAGGACTGACTAATTAGCTGGCACTGAACAATCAAAAGGTCCTGTATTGGTATATATTATCAAGTAAATGTTATTATCAAGAAAATGTTACATTTTATTTTAACAAACAGTTTATATTAATGCCTTTCTCTTCATTCCCAATGGAAAATGGAATTTCCCAATGAAAAATGTAGTACATGTTGTACTCTTCAAAATAAGACACTGGCATATTTTATTTAACCTAATGTTTCTGTTCTCTAATAAGTGAGAAATTGGATTATTTCTCTCTGCGTATAAAGAGGTATATTCCTTGCCTCTCATTCTCCCATTAGTTCCTTTGCAGTCAGTACAGCTGCAAATATTTTCAAACAAATGCATTCTTCATCTCAATTCATCTGTTGGTGCCACAATAGTTTGATTTTGAAGCCATACCTGAAGAAGCTTGTAAGAGAACAACTAATCCTGTTGGTCGCTCTTCAGTAGAAGGGCCACTTTGGCCACAAATAACACAATCATAGATAGCTTCAGAAACATGCTCTTCTGCTGTCACAATCTCCATAGCAATATCAGCATCTGGTGATTCTAAGGAATGGAGAAATAAGACTGTAAACAAACAACAGTCTCATAATGTAATAATAGGAAAAATTAATTGTAATTTGAACCATTACAACGTGAGGTTTATTGCTTTTGCCCTGGAAAATGCCTTTCTCCAGTCAGACTTTACCAACGTAACACACAATCGCCATGTTTTAAAAAATGTTTGTTGTAACAGGCAGCACAAGCCTCTTCTACTGTAAGAACAGTCTGGGAGCCTGTTATGTATTTTAGTTCTGCAATGTTGCAAAATTTATTTACTGGGTTTTGCAACATATTAGACTTATGAAGTTCTAGCATACAGCCTGAGTGGTCAACCAATCATAGTTGAGTTGGTCAACCAGGACACTGTGAGATCCCAGCACCTGAATGGCTAAAATAAAAGCTGAATGCTAAGATTCAAATGTGGCATGGACTTCATTTCATCTTGCTTGATTATTTATTGGGTAACAGTCACGCTGTCTGATACAGCCTGGATAGTATGACCTTGGAGAAGATCCTCAAAAGTTCAACTAATAACTCTGACTCATTGTTAGTGGCTTCGGGGATCTGCTGCCCTTAGGATTTGTTCTCACAGAGTGACTAACAAACAGAATGACTAACTACAGTAAGCCTGCTTAATAAAAGCCTGCCGATGTTTGCAAGAGCCCACTGTGTGATCTTCCCAAAGGACAAAATAACAAAAGTCATTTGAACAGCAGAGCTGAAGTATTGCCACTGGTGGAATAGAACCTTAAAAGGTGGATGGCTGAGGCCAGCAGGATAAAAGAAATTTTGTAAACTCCATCCAAGAAGACCATCAGTGCAAGGGAATGGATAGAAAAATGAAATGAAATGAACTACTGAAAACATGAACTCATGGTCTCCTTGCTTTCTAGCCTGGTGCCTTAACTATTGCCCAAACGGTTCTCATTTTACACTATGCATTTTTTTAAAATTAAGCCATAATACTTAATTAATCCAGTAATACAGAGTTACTCTTCTTTGGCAGCATAGCACCAGATACACAATATATCGCCACTAGTCTACCTGGTATTCTAATAAATAAAAAATAAGTATATGGAATAGTTACTAATCATTGCATTTTTAGGGATCAAGAGAACTTTCAGCAAGTGTGCTGAAAGAGTGTGTGTGTGTGTGTGTGTGTTTAAAAAAACAACAACACCAAGCAGCCCTGGATTAATGGAACAAACATAGACCTTTCTGATTCTTCAGACTTCGATACTTAAATGTTCCCTGCTTTCATATCTCCTAAACTTAAACAACGAAAAGAGTTAATATTCCAAAAGGAAGAAGAGTTTACAATGTGTAACCGGAAGCAGAGCTGCCCTTAACTGCTTTATCAAGATGATTCCCAGAATCAGCACGCTAATGATTGGTTGGTCTAACATAGCATGTGTTATTCTCAGAAGACCAGTACAAGCTATTTTTGTTCTAAAACTGTGCCGTGCGGTTTCTCTCTTTCTCACCTTCAGCTCTTCAAAAAGCGTTACTTTAGAAACTGAGTGTGCTGAATGATGAGATTGGGGAACGGGGACTCTACCTACAGTTTAAAGGATATATTTTTCATGAATTCTCAGAGAACTAAAATCCACACATTTGTTTTACTGAGTTTAAAAAAAAATAATCATATTGTGATCAAGTCAGGCAGATTTGAAGGTCATATAATTTTATGTAAAATGATGCAGTTTTCTCCTTAGAACAGCTGTTCCATTAGGCATCTCTACAGACATCGTTCATGGCAGCAAAGCAAAAACTGGCCAGCCATGAATTATTATTATTATTATATGCTGCTTTGCCTTATAACAACTTGAGGTAATAAAAATCCATCCATTTCCTGTCCAAAGACCTAAATCAATCACCATTAAGGAAAGAGCAAAGGAAATCACTGTATGTTGAATAATGTTCCTGATCCAGTTTTATTGGCTTTGACCAGATGTAGTTTTGCAAGTTATAGGCAAAACCTTTCCTGCTCTACCAAGGGACCTTCTGCAGAGAAAATACTGTATATAATCACCTCATGATAATGACAGGTGATTTGCAGTTATTATAGCATTTACAAAAAACAATATCAGGAAATCTAGAAAAAGACAGCTCTCCAGCTCCTTTCAATGTCAATTTCACTCTCCTAACCACTTCTGTTTGGCATTAGCTAAAGAAAAATTTAAAAATCAATTTATTAAATTAATTTGATTTAAAAATTAAATTAGTTAAAATGTAAGTGTTTACTTACTTACTTACTTTTAAATGATTCATTTAAAATAATTAAATGGAAATATAATTCAAGGAAAACCTTTAATTTCAAATAATTTGAAATAAAACAACAATGCAGGGAATCTTGATTTACGACCACAACAGAGCTGAAAATTTCTGTTGCTAAGACAGTTGTTAAATGAATTTTGCCCCATTTTATGACTTTTCTTACAACAGTTGTTAAATGAATCACTGCAGCTGTTAAAGTAGTAACCCGGTTGTTAAAGGAATCTGGCTTCCCCATTGACTATGCTTGTCAGAAGATCGCAAAAGATGATCACATGACCCCAAGATACTGCAACTGTCGTAAATATGAACCAGTTGCCAAGCATTTGAATTTTGAACACGTGACCAAGGGGATGCTGAAATAGTTGTGAAGTGTGAAAAATATCATAAGTCACTGTATTCAGTGCCACTGTAATTTCAAATGGTCGCTAAATGAATTGTTGTAAGTCGAGGACTACCTGTATGCCCTTTAAGACAATCCTCAGGGTGATTGAAAAATATTGATTCAGACACTCTAGATTATCATTAGGACATTGTATATTGTAATTTGTTCAAACACAGGCAATTGAGTCAGGCAAAGGGGAGACATTTAAGTAGAATGAGAAATCTCATGCTTTAGGAGTCTGGAGGATATAGTTACACTGAGTATCCAAAACGGGTGACACATTTCTCCCCAGATTCTCCTATTGCCTAGAGTAAGAAAGAAAGGATTCAATGTTATAACCAAGAGCTTCAGTTTCTAATATACATAATTTATTGGAAATTTTTAAGATTTTCTAAATTTTTCTATACAGCTGCCCTTGAAAAACACTGGTCCAGAATACATGTCACCAGGTACTTGGGTTACCAGTATGTTTTTGGGTTAAATTCAAGATGTTGCTAGTGAGTGTTAAATCGTTCATGGCATGGGACTGGGTTACTTTCAGGACCATATCTCCCAAATTGCACCCATACTGTACCCTACCCATACTGTACCCTACCCATCAAATAGAAGATACATGCTAGGAAGTGTCGTCTGGTATATCAATGGAGGAAAACCTTTTCTGTTGGAACATCTGCCTTCTGGGCATCATTCCTCTGGCTATGAGATTTGCCTTGACCCTACTCCCTTTCTATGAGGCCTTAAAAACTTAGTTTTGTTTCTAAGCTTGGGATTCAGCTTGTGTGGCTAAGCCCCCACCTTCGTTATGTTGATGGTGATTATTGCTTTTATTTTGGCTCCCATATTTGTTATTTATGATTTTATGGTGTTTTAATTCTGTTTTTATTTTCTATTAATCTCCCTATTATATGTGTGAGATGAATGGCCATATAGAATGAATGAATGAATCAATCAATCAATGTTTCAAAAGCGATCCTGAGTTGGGCTGGGAGGACCTTCAAAAACAGTTTTAGTCAAAATGGTTCTTCTCGACTTGCAAAACCTTGTGGTGGGCGCACACTACTGGAAACCACCTGCAAATTTAACTAATATCCATATATTGATAAAATCTGTCTGGAGAAATAGGAAGCAATGCAACGCCTGACAAGGCTGTGAGCCACATATTGAGTTTCTTTGCTTATCTACAATATCATCTTCTACTTTATATTAATGAGACATGCAGTTACTTGGGCAGTTGCCAATCTGCAGCTAATATTTTGCTTGCGGTGGTGTTTAAATGTAGAAGAAATTAGAAGAAACTATTTTGCCAGCCCTATTAATTATTATTTTTAATTATTTTTGCTTTCTTAGCCCACCTTTTGCCATAGAAACTCACTGGTAATTTTGGACCATTACAATCTCAAGCCTGACCGATCTCATAGGTTTATGGTGATGGAGAAAAACAGGATGGTGCATGTACACCATTGTGAGTTATGAATGAAAGATATAAAATTAATAAATACATAAATGTAGGTAATCCTTGATTAACAATAACTCATTTGCCACCATTTGACGTTCTGACCATGCTGAAGAAGTAATGATAATGACAGTTGCTCAAAGTTACCATGGTTCCAGCAACCCCGTGGTCATGTGATTGAGATCTGTGCACTTGGCAACTGGCTTGCCGTTACAAAGGTTGCAGCGTCCCACAGTCATGTGATTGTGATTTGCAACCTTCCCTGCCAACTGCTCCAAATCAAAGTCACTAGGGAAGCTGGCAAGGAAGATTGCAAGTTGCTTGGGTAAATCTCCCCCACCCACACTCTATCCCTGAGCCCTGCTGCATTTGCCCACATCTTCTCAGTCCTTTGTACATCCTTGCACACCCTCCCCCACCCAGCAGTACCCGCCCAAACCCTGCTCTGCCCTGTGTACCTCTTCCCTTTCTCTCCCACCCAGCAGTAGTCACCTGCCTGCCTGCTGGCCTGCTTGCAAGCTGTCTGGGACTTGCAGCTTCCTGTTGGCTTCCCTACTGATTTTGGCTGTTGGTGTTGTGGTCCGCCAGCCACCTGGGGAGCTGGCAGAAGAGTTGGACAGCGAGGAGGCTGGAAAAGGCTCGGTGTCAGAGGCAGAGATCCAGCCCGGGCCATCTGAGGTCTGTGGTGACTCCAGAGGTTGACATGAGCGAGGCAGAGGAACAGGGGGAGACTGTCCCCAATGCACGCATGAGCAGAGCTGGCAGAAGGCAAGAACCGCTGAGGAGGAAAACGGCTACTCGGGAGTAAGGCTGGAAGATGATTGGCCCCTTCCATAGGACATAAAAGGGAAGTACATGGATGTCCTTGTTGCAGAAAGCAACTTGGTTCAATTCCAGTTGGTGTATCTCAGCAGCTCTGTTCGGCCTCTGGGTTTTGTTTGATCTCGAGCAGCTCCCTGCCAATTAGGACTTTGGCAGCATGCCAAGAAAGATAAAGGTTGATTGATAAGTCTTCTTCTAAAATACTTCTGTTGGAGTTAATAACATTGTTGGGGACTTATTACGGCTGTGAATGGACATAATTCACAGCCATTGAAAATAAACAGAGGTTTTTAGAACTCCATTTGTGCTTCACTCTTTATCAGGAAGCCTAAGTCAGAACAGTTGGAAGCTGGCAGGAAGTTGCAAGGAGGTGCTCACTTAATGACCCTCACTCCTCACTTAATGACAGCAATGATGGGAACTTGCCATTGCTAAGTCCTGTGGTAATGAGACATAATGATTTATAACTACATTGCTTAGTGGCAGAAATTCTAGTCCCAATTGGTGTTGTAACTTGAGGACTACCTGTACAAGTAGTCCTCAATTTACAACACTTCATTTAGTGACTGTTCAAAGTTGCAACATCACTGAAAAAAGTGACTTATAACCATTCTTCACACTTATGACCATGGCAGCATGGTCATGGTCACATGATTTACATTCAGATGCTTGACAACTGACTCACATTTATGACAGTTGCAGAATCCCAGAGTCATGTGATCGCCTTTTGCAATCTTGTGACAAGCAAAGTTAATGGGGAAACCAGATTCACTTAACAACTGTGTTACTAATTTTAAGAATTGCAGTGATTCACTTAACAAATGGGGCAAGAAAAGTACTAAAATGAGGCAAACCTCACTTAACACATTTCTCATTTCATAACTTTTGGGGTCAATTGTGGTTGAAAGTTGAGGACTACCTGTACATATTTAAAGCTAACAACTTCAGTTCCTGTACCTGGGCATGCACAGGAGCAATGAAAGACTCAGGACAATACAAGTCTTAATACTGGCAACATTATGGAGATGTCACCTCAGTGGTGACTCATTATCACACATCCTGCCACCTATCTAATTCAAAAATATATTTACCTGAGTCCATGCAAATATCAGGAACGGTGTGGTATTTTTAAAGAATAGCTGAGCAGTAATGAATGTATCCACGCTAAATCTGAAGTACCCTTGTCTGCTTCACATGCAAATACTATAACAAATATTAAGACCTATTCCTTTTTTTCAATATATTTAACATGAAAATAAAACTACTGGGATAGCTTATAATTAGAGCAGAGATTCATCTTCACTATTTCTACATTCCTTTTGAATGTAAACAATTATTTCTATAGTTACTCTTACCTATATGTTCCAAAATGGAATCTAAAGAGAAGATACTACTTTGTTCCATTCAGTCTAAAACAGGTTCTATTCTTCCTAATTTGCCCTTTAACTTCATTTCCCAATATCAAGAACAATTAATTATGCAAACAGAATACAAATCTTACCAACATCCATAGCAGTTTCCATAAAACTTTTCTGCCTTGATGCAAATTCAGCCAAAAGCTTCTGTTGGCGTTCCCTGGCCTTTTGCCGTCTAATGAAATAAAAAGAAGGGGGATGATTACAAAGTAACTGTTGACATTTATTTATAAGGTCTATTTATAGACTGATATGAGAACAAATTCTTATTCTTTCCGCCTCAAATCTGAAAGGTCATTTTTGCCCCAAAGTCACTTCAATGTGTCAACTTTTCTTTTCTCTTCTAGCCTGCTAGGACTGAAGCATCAAATGGGAGATAATTTTATCATTACAAGGAATGTTCACTGGTGAGAGTTACCTGTATATTACTTCTGAGAAATCCTAGATATGACAAACGTTCTTAGCTCCAAATAATAAGACTAACTCAAGGACTAACAGATCAAAAAACATCTTCTGTGGGCTCTTACATGCTGGTAGTCTGCTGCAGCTCTTTCTCTCTCTCTCCCAAGGTCATTCCCACATACCATTATAAGAACCAGGAAGAAAAAGAAGAATGAGGTAGCTATGATAGCATTCTTTGAAATATCTGAAAGACTGTTGAAGTTGTCTCATCCCAAAAGACACAATGTAGTGGACTCTCTTTCTCTGGATGTGTTAAATAGAGAGTGGATGGGGATCTATTGTGACTGTTTAATTTTGGAATCTTGCACTGAGGGGGATAGGTTTAACGATCTAAAGGGCCCCTTCCAACTATATAACTGCATGTTCTATAATTCAAAACAATACAGAATATGATAAAACAAAACAAAACACTGAATAAAATAAGGACAAATTGTATATAAATTTTAAAAGCACAGTGCCCACAAATATGGAATAGTGCCATTGTGAGGTATTAAATAGGAAAGGGGCTAAAAAACATGTTTTCAGCACACAAGTAAATTGTAATCACTCAAAGGAAACTTATATCAAGAATATAAGGCAACTCATGTTTTCCCAAGATATCTCTCTCCACTGTGCCTTTGTTAAACTGGCTAACTGTAAATAGAGACCCTTAATAAGGAGACAGAAACAAACTGACAGAATCAGAACAAGTTGGTAATTTTCCGCAATGCCCCAAGGGGGTCCACACAGAAAGACTGAAAGTATTACAAGGCAACCCAGCAAAATTCTTTTCTGTGCCTTAGTTCCTATAGCAACAAATTCTGCGGGCGATGCCAAGTTTGCCTAAGATGAATAAGCTAGAAAATAGGTCATCCAGCCTCTTTTTTGCCCGGTTTTTCTTCTAGCATCAACAGCAATAGCTGAGCTTCTCAACTCCCCGGCTGATAGATGGCAGTTGCGGGCAGCATTGACAGATAGAACTTTATTGTGATTCATGTTCAGTGGAACAAAGCAAGTCATGCTAGATATTTATATCTGTGCAATGATTTTACATACTGCAAAAGATTTAGCACACAACGTTGCCACAACCTGTTTTCTATTGACATAGGTCTTCTAAGAACTTCTGGACAACGTGCCTCAGATCAGAAATACAGTTCTGTGTCCTGGAAACTCAATTTTCCATGGAAAAATTTCTAATTCATGCAAATGTGTCTATATCGAAATAGTATGATATTTACCTTTCAGGTAAGTATTTACCAAAATGAAATACATGGCAATTGCATATTATCCTACCACACTACTGTTTTCAGTATTCTCATTAAAATCTTTTTTCTCCTCATATGAAAGCTTTTGGTTACTTTGAATGCAATGTTCGAATCACAGACAATAGGCACATCAAGTAATATTGACTCTTAAGCTTTTCAAGTTATGAATCCTGGGACAAATATGGTTACTTAAAACATGCCCATCTGCATTTGAAATTTTTCAATTCCAATATTTCAGAAAAACTCACATCTCTTTCAGCCCTCCTAGGAACTTAGCTAGCAGAGGGACATAATTTTATGGTACATTATACTGTACATCTCCGTAATGGAAGCAACACAGCAACATGACTGTTTATACCTGACTTTTCCTTGAATCCCCTAGGATTATACTTAAGAGTTCTGGTATAAAGACTCTTCTGCAATTCATCATTTATTTGTTGTTTATTATCACTTTAATTTTTATATATCTGCGGGTGGAGGTGCGGAAGGGATGTCACAACACCTTTTACTAACAAATCTTGACGTCTGTTAGTTTGCTCCAGGAAACTAGTTTTCATGTAAGGGGGTCCTTTTCTACTTATTGCATTACATTGCAAACATAGCATGACATCACTTAAATACTTTTTACAAATTTAGATTGCACTCTTTATAAAGAATTGAGTGCATCTTACATATATGCATAAGTGTTTGAAGGCCTAGCCTACTCAACAGCTCAATAACAACAACAAAATTCCTCTGCTCTTCACTGTGGCATTTCTGTTTTTATTTATTTATTTTGGAGAATAGTCTGTTGTAATGACAAATTAAAAACAATTACATTACAACGGAAAATTCTTCATATGGCTGCTGATAAGAACACAGCAACAACTGATACATCTGAAAGCTGCTAGACAAAGGATTGAGGTTTATTTATTTACCGGTTTCATAGCTCACTGAACTCAGTATATTCTGGAAGGCTTAGAGCACATTAACATTATAAAAGCTACAACAGAAACAAATCCAATTGATTAAAAAAAAAACCAACAGAAATTACTCGTACTTTGCCTATTTTAACCAGATGTATCTGTTTCTGATTCATCGGATTCCTCACTGCACCCTGACCAACTTCACATTCACCATGTATTTATTTCTGTTCCAGTTTGGTAAACATTTAGCTCCACAAGTCTTGACAGCCCAGAGCCAGTCTCTGCTGATGTTCACATGCCTTTCCATATCCTTGCATTTTACTAGATGTCCATGTGGTTAGCAATCAGAACAGACGTAGGATTTAACTTTAACTGAAATATTATGTAGAGGTGAATTTCTTGCCCTTTTTTTTTTTTTTTTTAACTTTAGCTTCGTTATATTTCATTCTGTCATACAAAACTGCCAGATCCAAATAACCAGAAATAGGAGTTGTGTTCAAAGCACTAAGAGTTTGTTCTTGCAACCTATACTCAAGAATCTGAGAACTAATGGTCCAAGCTAATTTGGAACTAGATAAGGGTCAATGGAATTCATGCGAGGTCAGAGTTGGGTCTCTTGTGGCTGCGCAATGACTCCAAACTGATTACACATTTAACTTTGCCCTCTGGCTCAGCCTGCTCATCCCCCTAGAAAATGTACTGTGTTAAAAAATAAAATAAAATAAATAAAATAAATAAAATAATAATAATAAAATAAAATAATAATAAAATAAAATAAAATAATGTTAAATTAGAACATGGCTTGTATTATCCATAAGGAAGTTTTTGCCCACAACCCACTTTTTTAGAATACGTTTTCAAACACAAAATAGGGCAACATTAACAGTTTGAGAACAAAGTAATACCATGCTTCTCTTGTCAGCATTTTTTTTTTTTAATTACCTTTCTTCTTTGTCCAAAGTTTTTTTCTCTGCCGGACTAATCTTTTTGGGTGGCACCGTTGGAGTTACTCTTCTACATATTTCTTCAATGATGTGTTTGTTTAATCTACTTTGAAAAGCAGCTTTTAATAAAATCCTTTCTACGGCAGTCATTCCATCGCCATGAAAATATTTTGGGTTTTCATGATGAATTGAAGTATCCATGTCGTCCAACCAAGGAGGATAGTAGGAGTTTTGCTTGCCTGACAGTTTATGGTGAAGCTTAATAAGCAAAGACAAAATGCTTTCTTTGATTTCTAAAATAGCTGTTGTTAATTGGGGAGTTGCACCCGGAGCAGACCATTTCATTGAAGATTTCGGTCGAGCAGCCTGACTGGCTTCAGTAGTATTACGATTAATTATCTCCTGAAATTTCTTTCGACGCTCTGCAACCAAACTGAACACTTGTGCAGTCCCTGAATTCTTGAAAGGAAAACATAAACGCTGCATTAGATGCCAAAACCACTTTTTGTAAAACATTTTAGCAGCAACAGAAAAACGTATCAAAGTGATTCCTGTTATTTTAGTTTAATCTAAAATGCAATGAAACTGACAATTGAAAAATACTGTGATACTGTAATATTATACACACACACACACACCTTTACATATATTGTTCATAATATAATGTTGAACCATAATGTGGTATGCTTGTGCTTGGTTTTGTATACAATGGAAATTAACTTGTAACAGTTTGGCAGTGCGTGTGAATCAAGCCATAATAGTTTGTTAAACAACACTTAACAAAATTAAATTTCAAAAATGCTAGATAAGCATTATATGCAAATGCAACCTAAATGAATGACATGTTCTGTAAAGCTAAGTCTCCACTACGACACCAGATAACTCAATCAGAAGGATCACATTTTCTTTATCCCATCTTCCCCTTTTGGAGCAAACCTTCTACATTTCAACTGATTTAATTCATAAACTAAGCTTTGACTGTGTAAAATATTTAGCTGCATTTGCGTGCATTGCTAAATAATGGTTTATTGAAGAAACTAAAATCCTATTCAACATTTGGGTCATTATACAGAATTGCAGGACCAGAAAGATATTTCAAAGTTATCTTGTCATTGCATAGCTGCTAAATAATTTCTAGAGGAGCCTTTGAATTGGAGTGGTAAAATCAGCAACTATTTTTGGATGAGCTTTTTTTTTTTAACCTAGATTTGACAGCATGGACATGTTTGTGTTCAATGTTTCACAGGGGAAGACAGACAGACAGAATGTTTAAACGTCTCAGAATCTGGAGGAGGTTCATAAATAAATGTAATAAATCTCCCCAACACATATTTTCTGCTATTTCTACTCTTCTTTCAATACTAAAATGTTAGCAGTAGGGCACTAGAAGTACAAGGATTAGAGCAGAAACAGGGTTTTTAGTGTTAACTTGGTTGATTTAAAACAAATTATTCAATCCATTGAACAACTTTTTTAGTTTACCATATGTGTATCTTTTATTAGACAGAGATAAATACCAATGTAAGTGTTCAGTGTTGCTGCTTGTAAAGCAGAGAAGTGTTGTGAAGGAAGAGGGAAGGCTTGTCAAAAAGGATCTGGGAAAGGAAAGAGCTGGTGATGGGCAAAGTAAAGAGGGACAGAGAAGTCTGAGAACTGTGAATGAGAAGTTCTTAAACTGTCTTGTAGGGTGTGTCCCCCCCAGCTATCTTTCTCCTACACAGCTGGAAAAGAACAGAATGGAATGATCAACTAAGATTAAGCAAAAGAAATGAAATTGGGATGGAACAACAAGCCACAAATACTACAAAAGGAGATTCATAAGATAACTTCAAACCATGATTTCAAATTAAGGTATGTTGGCAATATAAAGTTAGTTCACTTCAGCAGGTTGCAACATAAAAAGCATGAGTTCAGTCAAATTAACAATAGAAGAGTAATATATTCCAAACTGAAGTTTTGGAAAATAATAAACTCAGTTTATTCTTATATAAGTACCCTGTTTCCCTGAAAATAAGACCTCCCCAGATAATAAGCCCAATCAGGCTTTTGAGCACATGCACTAAAATAAG
>JANHFT010004484.1:5255-16022 GCA_032467955.1 Pseudoxenodon macrops | reverse complement strand
AACTGTGTTGGCTTTTTTGGCAGCTGCTGCACACTGCTGGCTCATATTTAAATGGTTGTCCACTAGGACTCCAAGATTCCTCTCACAGTTACTACTGTTGAGCAAGGTACCACACATACTGTACCTGTGCATTTGGTTTTCTTGCCTAAATGTAGAACCTTTTTTCACCACTGAATTTCATTTTGTTAGATAAGAAAAGTAGAACTGAATCTCATCTTGGGATCTGATACAGACTTAGGAAATCTAGAGTTAACAAAATTCTGTTCGAAGATTATTACCTTAAATGTTTTCTGAAGTGTTCTCCTCATCTGAATGTTTTCTACTTTGCCTTTACCATCCAGCCATTCTTTGATATCATCTAAAGTTGCATCTAATGGAAAACCTTTCTGAAAAATAAAAGTTTAAATCATTCTCGTATTTAAGTTCAGTGTTTTACAGATCTGGGCAGTACAGAAAAAAGTTCCATTATTATATGGAAGCAATAAGAGCTTTTAATGTGGTTTGTTCCTCCATAATCAATTACTGAGTTTGTGTGTAAATAATTAACACAGAACAGAAACCATAGAACTTACCACAAAGGCTTCAGATTTAAATAAAACTCACGGCTTAGAAAAACAAAACTTTCAACAACAATAGTAAATACTGTATATTGACGACCAAGGTCTGCTTGATAGGGAAAATGGAGGGGCTGCAAGTTAGACCCAAAACGTATTCTACGTATCTTACTAGAACAGGGGTCCCCAACCCCAGGTGTGTGGATTGGCACCAAGCCATGGCATGCCAGAAACTGCTCCGCGCAAACAAGCATAGCCCTATCCACGGGATACAGGCAGCAAGCGAAATCACGTCTTTACCCGTCCACGGAAAAATATCTCTCCATGGAACTTGTCTCTGGTGCCCCAAAAATTGGGGGCTGCTGTATTAGAAGGTGCACCTTTCTTAAAGATGGGGAAATGGGCTGAAAAACTTTAAGTCAGGCAAACAATGGTGAAATGGTACCTATGTCAAGAAGTGAAAATGGTGAAAACTTTCTTAAGAGAGGGATGAGAGTTGGCTATGGTAAGAGAAACATGAAAGTTGGATATGGGAGAAATGGAATGCTTAATAAACATGAGCCGAGGTGATGCAGTGGTTAGAGTGCAGCACTGCAGGCTACTTCAGCTGACTGCTAGCTGCAGTTCGGCAAATCTCACCGGTTCAAGGTTGACTCAGCCTTCCATCCTTCCGAGGTGGGTAAAATGAGGACCCAGATTGTTGGGGGCAATAGGCTGACTCTGTAAATCTGCTTAGAGAGGGCTGTAAAGCACTGTGAAGCGGTATATAAGTCTAAGTGCTATTGCTATGTGTTGTCAAACAGGAAGAGATAAGGTCTAAAATAAACAGTGGATGAATGAATGCAGAATGAATACAAAAATAGTTTGAGGTACTTTGTTCAGCTGGAGAAAATGAAAGCAGCTCAAAATCCAACCAAACAAGCAGATGAAAGAGGAAGGGGTCATGAGGAAGACTAAGAAAGAATGATTACAATTGATGAAATCCTCAGAAAAAACAAGCTGAGGTTTAAAGAACAAAAGTCAATATATAAAGCAGTATATGAAAGGAAAAGCAGAGAATACGTTACAACAAACAAAAGATATACAGAAAGGTATAGAAAGAGATAGGGAATAGGGTCAGTAAAAAAATTAATTTAGCGAGGTTTCCTTTTCTTATGTTATGCCGTAAGTCCTCACTCCTTCTCTACTTTCTCTACTAAACAATTTGAATCATTTTTCTAATGTACAGTAGAGAAGCCCAGAAAAATAAGAATCTCTTTTCAGAGTGATTTTACATTATTATGACTGTAGTAATTATAAACAGAATTCTTGAGAATCTGAGATCAAAACACAGTACATTCTTTGCTGAAATATAGCACTGCTTTGTGACATGAAGTAAGTTACCAGGAGTCATGCGAGTTACTGAAAAAGCAAAGGAGTATATTCTCAATTTATAGGGTTTTTTACCACACATCAACTATTTGGAATCCTTTGCATTTTCGTGGGCCATTAAACAGAAAACCCTGATGGAAAAGGCAGAGTCAATCATATCAAACCTGAAATTCATAATATTCAAATAGCATTATTTCACTTACAATATATATAGACCTGTTTTTAATTGCATTCTTATATTGTTCAGTAACTTCAGGCAACGGTTTGTCTGGAGATCTTCGGATTTTAGTCTTATCTTCACTAACTTCCATAAGTTCACTCTTCGATTTCTTTAATGCCCCAACTATTACATCAAAGTCTTTCGTAAGGCGATTTAGCCTACAAAACGGAAGATAAAGAAGTTATTTTTATTACATTATTTTTGTTGCCTCAGTCAAGTGTCTTCCGACAATCGCACATCTTCTGACATTTAAATGAAATCTCTGCAATCTGTGTAATTAATTATCTCACTGAGGGTAGGTGGGAAAATGCAATAGTACTACCTTCCCTCCCATAACTTTTTCAGCAGTATATTCCGGCAATTTTACAAAAATCTCTTAGCTTCCCAGATGGCAAGGTCCTGAAAGAATAATATTAGCTTTTAACCATTTCTCACTCCCTTCAATGATTTTAAATATACACATTTCTCAAGAGGGTTTTCAAATCACATCTGCATGTGTCTTTCACATTAGCAGTATGCAGCCTCTGCCAAATTCTAGGAGGAGAGCCAACCTCCCACAGGAGGACAGTATAAGCTCCAAAGCTCGTAACATCAGCCACACAACCACCTATACAGCAGAATGTTCCACCAACTTCAAGGTCAGGCCCAGATAAGCACAGGAAGCAATAATGCCCTTGATTTAATTGAAGGGAAGACACAGACATCACCTGACCCTACAGAAGATAAGGAAGAACTAGCCCTCCCTAGAGAAGACCAGGAAACCACCACATGCAAACCTGAGGCAGTTAAGTCAATGCTTCGGTCAGTCTGCTGCAACTGAATCTCTTAATACTTGGCTGTCCTCCTGTTGAAAAGCTGACAAGTTCATTTTCCGAGTGCCTGACACTTCCACAAAACAAAACAAAAAAGGCGCTCCAGCCCAAAATTCATCCAAACAGATGAAAGGAATACCAAGCTGATTGATGGGACACCACCTCTTTGTAACAATCCAGATGTTCACCCTATAGGTGGTATTCCCTCACAAATGGACTTTCAAGAGCAGGCCAGTAAAAATTATTGCCACACTTGTCTCAGCAGGGACCATGATTCTACTAATCTAATGAATGCCCCATCTTGTTATTCTTCCTTACAAATGAATCCCTTTCAAAGCAGCCTGAACATGTTCAACCTACTGATTCTTATCCCCAGTCTGGACTTACTGGTTCTGCCCATGAAATGTCCCTCATGGGAACTGACCCAGACTCAGGATGGTGACCTCTTAACTGGCATCAGGAGATCTGCTCTCCATCTTCTTCCCGAGTCCACAATCTACTCATCCCAAGGGTTGTTTCGTCTGAGCATTCAGAAACAGCATTCAAAGAGAACCAGCAAACTGACAACTAGTCCTCAACTAACAGCAGTTCATTTAGTCACCGTTCAAAGGTACATCACTGAAAAAAGTGACTTAAGACCATTCTTCACACACCATTGCAGCATCCCCATGGTCATGTGATCAAAAATCCAGACCCTTGGTGCCTGACTCAGATTTATGACTTTTGTCGTGTCCCGGGATCATGTGATCCCCTTTTACGACTTTCTGACAAGCGAAGTCAATGGGGAAGCCAGATTCACTTAGCAACTGTGGGAAGAACATTCGTAAAATGGGTCAAACCTCACTTAACAAATGTCTCACTTAGCAACATGCATTTTGGGCACAGTTGTAGTCGTAAGTCGAGAACTATTTGTATATCCTACTAATGATCTGTCATTTCTTCGAACATGGCTGAATGGGTTCAAAAACAAGCAGACCCAGACTTTTCAGAATATCTGTCCAAATCTGATATAATCTCTTGTGCAGAAGACATGGATGTTGGAGGAATTCTCAATCCCTAATTATCTTTCCTCTGCTAGCTCCTGCACAACCTAGCCTCAGAGGTGGAAAACCTAGAGGGGGGAATGGGGGCTCAGTCTGTTTATAGCTTCTAATTTATGTGTCCATGTTGTAAACCAATCACAAACATAAATTAAACCAGAATATCTGATAGACAAGAAAAATCCAGTTTAAAGAAATTCATGGATTGACCTTTTGTTGCCTTTTTTCTATTACCACCAACTTTCCCAGAATTAAACCATTCATTTTTCCACTAGCAGCCTTCTGCATCATCTTTCGAATTGTTCCAGAAAGCCACCTGTTCCCTTCATAAGTTTCCTTAAATAGATTTACTTTAATATCAAAAGCACAGAAGTAAAAACCTACACTTTTATGTGAAGCAATGGAAGTGGCATGCAACTTTTGAGATTTAAAAAGTCAAGCTTCTGTAGCTATGATTGTAGACATATGAGACAGATGTAAAAAACCCAGAGTTTATCTTTATGTCCTGAAAGATCACGCTGTATTGAAATAGAATAGAACAGAATTCTTAATAAATGTCCTCATTCCATGTCGGGAGAAGAGGGGCGGCTATGCATGTGTATGCAAAAAAAAAAAAAAGCCAGAACAAAATTTTGCTTTAACAAGTATACTCTGTGGGTATAATGATTTTAAGGAGAAAAGCCACAGGAGATATATGGCCAGATATTTCAAATTATGCTGCAGAACAACATACACACAAAAATTTAAAACTGCCAATTTTCATTATTATGGCAACTAATAAACATGAATCAGTAAATAATCAAACGTACATAATGAAAAGTGCTATTTTTCACAGAGATTTAAAATCAAATCTAGCCTAGGACACAGGTTTCCTATAAAATAGAAGTTCTTCTTTTTGTTATAAGCCCACTATTAGTATTACCTATTGAATTTGATTATTGTTTCTAAAGTCACCCAGCCATCATCCGATTTGATCTTCTCTTGAAGAAATTTGTCCCGGGGTAAATTGTGGTCACCGAAGTAGTACTGTGGAAATAAATAATAATAATACAAACGTCAGAACCCAAAGTATGATACTCTATTACTTCATTTATTCAGTTCTAGTTCCCTTACTGCAAAAGCTTTTATTGCATTTCTTGCCTGTCCAAGTTGGTCCTCACTTATTAACAACATTTACAGTTATGACGGCACTGAAAAAGAAGACTTATGACCTGTCCACAGAGGTGAGACTATCATAGCATCTCCAGGATCATGATTCAGGTACTTGGCAACTGGCAAGCATTTATGATGGCCGCCTTGTCCTATGGTCATGTGACTGCCATTTATACCTGTCACTGCTGGCTTCTAACAAGCAAAATCAATGGGGATGCCAGCCGGAACTTGCAAGTCGCTGTCATATGACATCACACTTAACAATCCACAGTGATTCGAGTAAAGATCACCACCAGAACTGATGTCATATGTAGGTGCGGTCGTGTAATGTTTCACTTAACAATCATATCATTTAGTGACAGAGTTGTAAGTCCTATTTGCAGTCAGCAAATTTGGACTACCGGTACTCTGGGCTAGCTTAAAAAATCATGTTCTTCTTAAAATATAAATGACGACATGAAGTATGTTGTCGTTTACAATGTCGTCATTATCCTAATGATAGCTTTATATTATAAAACAGGGGTTCCCAACCCCTGGGCTGCAGCCATTTCAAAAGTGGGCCGTGCACCTGGCGGGCCAGCGCATGCACATATCTGCCCACCATTTGCTCGGGCCAATTCCCCTCTCCCCTCCCCCCAGGCCACCAAGGTATTAAGGTTGAGGATCACTGTTATAAAGCACTACTAGAAAACTTAAACATGGTAATAAGTATGAAAATAACAAATTGAGCTACATTATCAATTCCAATTTTTTAAAATGGAAATTTTTGATTTGAGATTGTATCCAACAGAGTGTCACCTCTGATCAATAAGCGCATACATTTACAATTTTACTATAGGGTAGCTTTTATAGTAGTTTAGCTGAAGTGTAGATCAACCTGCCCAAGTCTGATGTACTTCAGATATATTGGATTACCGTATATGCCCTATTATCTTAATATGCATACCAAAAGTATTCTTACCTCAATTTGTTGACAAACCTTCTTTTCCAAATCAGACATATTTTCAATATCTCCGTTTTCAGCCATTTTCACCTCCTGCAATCAAAGCAATATTTAGAAACACTACACATCCAAACCATTAAGGCCCCTCTTTTTTAGTATATCTTTAATCTTTTAGAAAGGTATTTTTCACTCTATCTGCATTGCTCAAACCAGTCGCATTGAAAAGAATAATTAAAACGAAACTAAAAATTAGAATAGCCTTGGCATATAAAACTAGACACTGTCACACAAGAACAATCAGCTTGCTGACCCAGGAAAGTATGAACCTACTGGTAAAAAATAAACGTGCCACTTGACAAACATGTGACTATGACCATTTTTCATACTTACAACCTTTGCAGTATTCCGCATGATCCTGTGATCAAAATTCAGATGCTTGGCAAATGGTTCATATTTATGACCTTTGCTATGTCCCAGGGTCATGTGATCACCTTCTATGACCTTCTGACAAGCAAAGTGGGGAAGCAGGCAGCCAAATTTTAGAGGCAATGATCTGTAAGATATCCTGGAATCAATTCTCAATACAACTAGTCCTCAAAGGATGATCACATGACTCAGGGACACTGCAACCATCATAAATATGAGTCAGTTGTCTGGGATTCGAATGTATATCACGTAACCATGGGGATGCTTCAATGGTTACAACTGTAAAAAATGGCCATAAGTCACTTATTCAGTGCTGTTATAACTTCAAACAGTCACTAAATGAACTGTTGTAAGTTGACAACAGTTAAGTACCGTATTTTTCAGACTATAAGATGCACTGGTGTATAAGACGCACCAAGATTTCAAAGAGGTAAGTAAGGAAAAAGAAGATTTTGTCCTCCCGGGCCTTAGGAGCACTCTGCAGGCCCCCTCAAACCCACTGTGCACCCTGTTTTTTGCAAAAAAACGGGTGCACAGAGGGTTTGGGAGGCCTGCAGATTGCTTGTGGGGCTGGGGGAAAATAAAAATGCCCCCTTTTTGCGAAAAATTGCCCGTTTTTCACAAAAAACCTGGGCGTTTTTGCCTTCCCTCAGCCCTCAGAAGCTGTCTGCAGGCCTCCCAAACCCTCTGTGCACCCGGTTTTTCACCCGGTTTTGTATATTGTATTACGCAAGCATACCATCTCAGATAAAATTGTATATTAACATATTTGCTGCAGAATTCCGGATTAACCAATGGTTCCAATGTATCTATTTAACCTCATTATCTACCATTAACTAGTCATCTCACCTTAATATCTTATAATGACGATTGTCACAGAATAAGATTGGTAAAGATACTCTAGCCATAGCTTTAGATTGAGCATTCAAATGCAATGTGAATTTGGAGTAAATGAAATCATTAAAGTTGAATTTAACTCACTTAACTCATTACTACATGGATATATCCATTTTTTTCTAGCAGAAGTAAAAAGTTTGCCATTGCTAACTTCTGGGATTTTTTCAAAACTTTCCAGTCTAGTCTGCAGCTGTGGGATTTCTAGGTGACTTCCATCCAAATACTAACCAAGTTTGCAGCCTATGTAGCTTTTTGCAAGTCTGTTAAGTGTCACCATGGAAGTGTAACTAGCTGGCAACTATTGAACTTGCTTGTGAAAACATGCTAAAAGGGAAAATGCTTAGAAATGGTACAAATTTAAAAAAATGGAAGCAGCATAGTTTCTCTTGCAAAACTGGGTTAACTGAATGTCATATTTTTGTTAAGACTTAGCCCATCTCTGATCAATATTAATCTAACCAGTACAAAATGCTGGGTTTTTACTTTCCTGGAGGACAGCAAAAAGATAATGAATCACTGGATCTGTTGGATGGATACCTGTGAATTATTTTTAGATTCATTACAAACTTTAATTTACCAACTGCTATTCAAATTAGAATGAATTAACTCTTTAGTAGCTATATTTGAAGCAGTTTAGAATTCAACTAATATAATGAAAGGCTTGGGTTATAATAATTCCTTCATTTGCTTTCTCTAATCATGTTATGGATACATCCTGGTTTTTTTGTATTGGTAATCATGCCATTACATTTCAAATCCCACTTTGCAAGCTTTATAAATTTAAAACTAGAAGCTGATAAAAATCGAATTTTATTCCCAATTAAGCAGCATTCAAAAATTGGTTCTTTTTCTCCTTCCAAAAGACTGTTTCCCCAGTCACATATTTCAGCTAGAATCAAGGGGATATTGATTTTTCCATGAGAAATACAGAAGCTTATTATTCCATCCTCCCAAGTCCCTTGAGCAAAACTGTGTCTGATCAAATGGTTTTGGCCAGAAAAACCAAATGAAGGCTTGTTCCACCTAAGCGACTTAACACTGAATGAACAGGCCTCAAAATCAATGAAGCAGGCCTAGCATTGTGTACATTGTACAATTTACACATCACACAATTTATTCATCATTTTTATGGACTGTCACAATCCTAAAGGACTCTTGGTAGTTCACAAGTATAATCTGTTCAGTTTTCATGTCACCTGTATAAACCAGGCATCATGGCTTGTAAACTATGGTCTGAGTGTATTGTATAAACTCCCTTATTTAATAAACCTGTGATGGCAAATATATGGCAGGCGTGCCACAGGTGGCACGCAGAGCCATATCTGAGGGCATGCGAGGCGTTGCCTTATGTCAGCTCTAGCGTGCAGGCACGCATTGGCCAGCTGATTGTCGGCCTTCCGGAGGGCGAGGGGAGGCCATTTCCATCCTCCCCAGGCTTCAGGAGAGCGCGAAAAACGGCACAACAGGCCAATCAGAAGTTCGTTCTGGTTGGCCCATTGGGTTGTTTTTCAGGAAGGCTTCCTGAAGTCTGGGGAGAGTGAAAAATGGCACAACAGGCCAACCGGAAGTTTGGAGGCTTCAGTGAGGCCTGCACACACGCACAGGGAGGGGGAGGCAGCACAGGAAGGAGCTCGTGCATACACAGGGGGAGAGCACTGCATTATGGGTGTGGGCACATGCGCGTGCCCTTTTGTCACCCGAGCAGAAAAAAGGTTAGCCATCACTGCAATAAACTATGACTCTGCATGAGACGGGAAGCCACCGCATTCTAGCATAACTTGTAATCATATATATTTATTATCCTCTTTGAACAATGAAGCTTGGACTGCAAATCTGGCTTCAGACTTTATAAAAGATAGATAGTAACTTTCTAAAAATAAGTCCATCATTGTCTATAAAACAGGTGTTAAATTACATTGTTTAATATTCAAGAGTATAGGAAGACACAGAATAGAGAAACAGAATGCCAAACATATCCACATTAACAGAATGTCAGTTTGGCATCTGTTGAATTATGTTTCTACAAATTTAAAATGCTAAGGATATTAACTCAAATCTTTACTTTGGTCAGACCAGTATAGAGTTTAGAACTACAACCATTTCAGTAATAATGAAACCTATGAAATGTTTTTTTTAAATACTGAAAAGCTAGGATTACTCACTTTAATTTTATATTACTATACATGTTCTTTTGAACTATATATCAACATCAGAGCTTTGATTCTCACAGAAGGGTAAAACCTGGATCTTCATTAAACCACTTAAAGCACTGATCCTCCATATGAATAGCATCTTTCTTTTCCATAGGGTGGATTGTGGAATAGTACCTACCGGTACTTAATCCACCGCTATACTGTTTGTTAGATTTATACCTTGTCTTTCTATCAGAAACTCAACATAGCATAAACAGTTTTTCCTCTTCTCATTGTCCAATTACTCTGTAAGGAGTGAGCTAGGTGAATATGACACACAAAATCACCAATACGTTTCCATGGCTAAGGATGCACTTCAAGCTGAATTTCCCCACTCCTAGGCTGATAACTTGCTACTATCAGAGGATTTCCTCATGATGAGTCCTGTCTAAGTGAAGGTTGTTATCCTACAAAGAATTTACATGCAGATATTCCTGTACAGATTTTTTTTTAATATTTTCTATTGAATTAGTGGAATAACTAATATCTATCTGCTGCTATTCTTTTCATTACTGTGTGGCCTTATCATTGTTTTAATTGAAAACATATGCAGAAATCAGCTATCCAACCTACGTTTTGAAGCAAATTACTAATTATTTCCTATGTAAGTAGGATCTACAGAAGCAGCAGATGGCAGAGAATATTCTACAGATGACGCACACAACTTTTAATAAAGTTTCAAAAATACTCTTCACTATTTCAATAACCCTGCATACCTAACAGAAGAAGCCTGGAAATTTTTTCCCCTAGTTTACTGTCCCTCCAATGTACGAATACAGCTCCCAGAATTCTCCTACCAGTTAACTCCAAAGATTATTATTTCAAGGTTCCAAGTTGGGTACCCACCAATTACCCTAAGAAAAACTATTTTAACAGAACTATTGTTAGAATCATCGTTAGAGAAAGTCTGTTACTAACTCCTGTTCATTTTGTAATAAACCCTCTCCACTTCCATTTTACTCAAAATTGAAAAAGGGAGAAAAGTCAACACCTAAGAGTAGTACTCTATTCGCTACAACTACGAGCACTTCAAAGTAAGGGATGAATCTGCCCCTTTACGCGCTCCATGTGACACAACACTACACCCTATGACTATCATTATGTGTTGCACCTTATCATTCTTGACAAATGTATCTTGTATTTTTATGTATACTGAGAGC
>JANHFT010004483.1:0-11387 GCA_032467955.1 Pseudoxenodon macrops | reverse complement strand
TGGATGGATGGATGGATGGATGGATGGATGGATGGATGGATGGATAGATAGATAGATAGATAGATAGATAGATAGATTCTTAATGATTGCTGAAACAAACAATTATTGTATAAGATTCTGCAAGGTTTTTCTTCCAGAACAGTTAATGGAACAATTCAATGGAAACCAAATACTGTCAATACTGTAGCTTTGTGCAAAGCTACACTCAGAAGCCTCATTGTTCTCATGTAAACACATCCCTGGATGTTTTGCTTGTGATGGCACTCATAAAATCTTTAGAGAAAATGGCAGTGTCATCTACCTGTACCTCATTTTCAACCTAGCCCATGAAGGAGGGAGGGAGTGGGGACAGAAGTGCCAGTTGCTTTTAATTTCTTGCTCCCAGGGGCCCACATTTATACGTACGTACCTGTGAAGCCGGAGGTGATGCTTATGATCGCGGATTAAATCTGGATACATGACTACCAAGTGTGCGCAGAGGAGCCTTCCTGCTCTCCGAATTTTGTTGGAGGAAGCCTGCAAAATAAAATGTAAGAGGGGGCTACTGCACTCGATCTCATCTTCCAGATATTCAACTGTCAGTGAATACTAATTTGGGCAGGGAGACAAGAGGACAGAGCTGCTACCACCCATGCTTTAAGAAGTAATCTCTAGCCAAAGCATTAGCAGAAACACTTGCACTATATCGATAAATACTTCTCTTTGTAGATACATAGAACAGCAACCTTTATACAAGTAAAAAAAATGGAATTTTAAAAAATGAGAAAAGCAACCTTAAGCTTTAGAAATGTACTCTCACAGTGGAGATGGCCTATCCAGATATCATCTTCCCATTCATATCACCCAATAAAGAGTATTACAACTCACACTGCCTGTGATTCACATGATGTTCCATCACCATCATGCCTCGAAGCCATTGATATAGGTGGCCCTTGGCTTGCAACCATTTCTTTGCTTATGGTTAAAAGTTATGATAGCCTTGGAAAAAGTGACTTATGGCCTATACTCACGCTTGCAACTATCGCCAACACTCCCATAGTCAGTGATCGCAATGTAGGTGCTTGGCTACTGCTAGCTTGCATTTGTGACTAGTTGCCAATTTCTGGGGGAAAGTCACATAAAAATACCCATTGGGGAAGCTGGATTTGGTTAATGCCATGTGATTCACTTAACGACTGCAGTGATTTGCTTAATGATTGCAATAAAAATGGTTGTAAAATTTGGTGTGATTCAACTTACGACTACAAGAACCTATGACAGAAATTTCAATCACAATTGTGATCCTAGGTCAAGAACCACCTGTAGTCTGATCCCTTGTGTCTTACAGGTGCATTTAAAACTGACTACTAAGAGCATGTGGGTGACAAAATATTTTTAAAACTAGGTTGCCTTAAAGAGATAATTCCTATAAAACATGTGCTTTTTAAAAAAGAATGAACTCACCTCAAATGCATTTGTTTGCATTGCCTGAAAAGCGACTTAAATCAGAATTGTAAACAAATACATTTGAGCTCCGTTTTTTTTTTTAAACTCTGATGTAAAATTTAAGCAGGTTTTCAGGAGATGCAAACAGGTGGTATGTGGGTGTTCCCATGTTTTGAAATGCCTGTTCTGAATTTGAATCCAAAAAAATGTGCAACCTGAATTTGCATAATTTTGTATGTTCACAACAAAAATGCCAATCAAGAATTAACAACCAGGATTCCTAAATATAAATGTTACATTCTTGTGGTCAATAGAATCGGTAAAGAACCTGAGATGACTCCAGCTCTTATAGTATGAATAAATACTTTTATTAATAAACATCTGAACCTCAGGCAGTATTTTCATGTGATCACATTATTTTACAAGCACCAACTTATCATAATAATTAGAATAGTTCACCTAGACTGCAGAAAGAACGTGTCAAACAGAAAATTAGTAAATTCAAGGCAGAATACAGATCTGAACAAAGGACTTCCATTTGTAAATTCATTGCTGGCTGAGTTGGTTTACTATGTGTAGCGATACAATGAACCACAGAGGTCCACCTTCCCAAACTTGGAATCTTCTGGAGATGTTGGTATTACGACTACCAAAACTGCCTGGAATGGACAACTTTTGTAGAGGATACCTATTTAGAGATGGTAGTGCTAGACCTCAAGGAATGAGTGAGCTTTGTTACATTATAGCTGATACTTTTTTGTTTGCACACATGTCATGTTTATTACCTGCTTTAGGTTGTGGCCAGGCACCAGAGTTGATTCACTCTCTGGAAGAGGAGTCTGGAAACAAAAACCAAGACAAAACTCAAGGACATTTCTTTAGACATTTTTCAAAGTGAGGAAGGGACTATCTCTTACGTTTGTTAAATCCAGGCTAATACAAATAGTATCCACCATTCAAAGAAAATGACCAAGAAACGCAGTGTGAGATTTATTTTTATATTATGTTATACTGGTATATGTTAGTATAGTTCCAAGTCTTATTTTAGAATCTGATTCATTTCTCATTATAGCTGCCTACTTATGGCAACATGTGTGCACACACACAAGCACACACCAGTTAAAAAAAACAACCTCACAGCACTTTCGATCAGTTAGTTCTGGATCTCTGGAAAATGTAATTATTTTCTACAATAATATGCAGTTCAAATGAATAGCAAAACAAGAATCATAAACGGTTCAATGAAAATATTTCGACTATAACAGATCTTTTAACAGATTAACAGAGTTGGAAGGGACCTTGTAGGTCATCTAATCCAACCCCCCACCAAAGCAAGAGACCCTACACCATTTGTGACAAATGGCAGTCCAATCTCTTCTTGAAAGCTTCCAGTGATGAAGCTCCCACAACTTCTTGAAGGCAAACTTCCACCTTTTTTGACAGTTTTGGTGTGAATAAAATCATACTGTAACCAAATATGGCATTTTAAAAAAGGAAGAAAGGAATATTCCAAAGACTGGCATTTGCTGTAGAAATATCATTCTTGCTGCTTTTTAACAGCGAGCGCATGTCTTTCATGCCAGAGCAGCGGAAAATGAACATTTATCAACCTATCTAGATACAGAGATAGCTGTACCTAAATACATGTACAAGCCTGACTTTACAAGCAGATGGAATCGAAGGGAATGTAAAACAAATATTTGTTTGAAAAGGAGGTGAGAGGTCATGTTTAAAAAGATAATCCCAGTCAAGAGAGTGTAGATTCTTCGTATTAAAGACAACCATGAATAAATGCAAACCATTTTCTTGTATGAAATAGGCTTAATCTAGCCATCTATATGAAGTGAACAAAAGAGGCAAGGATTTTGCTCTTCCGTGTTCTTCCGCAATTGAAAAATAAATGAAATTTATTTCATGTTATTTATTCACAATTTATTGTGAGCATCATGGGAACTAGAGTTGATTACTAATAGGGCAGAGGTGGGCTTCACACAATTTAACAACCGGTTCGCCTAGTGCAGAACCGAAAATGTGAGCTTGCGCGCAGCTTCAAACACACAGCGATTTCATGTACACGGTGACAGGCCTGAAGATCCAATGCCCAAGATGGCTACCAGGCCTGACAGGGAGTGTTACTTGGAACCCTGACATGCGGCTTCCAGCACACCTTCTTGGGCAGCCGTAGTGAGTAGAGCAGGTGAGGGGCGGAAATCAACTGGGCTGCATGGGCGGGGCGAGCGAGCCAGAGAGTGAGATACATAGGATGGGATAGCGCTGGGGCAGGTGGGCGGGCCCAGCTGGTGGTCGGAACTACCGGTTCACCGGAACCAGTCCGAACCGGCGGCAGCCCACCTCTATAATAGGGTAACATCACTTTAGCCAAGACAGATGGAAATATTTATATAGGCTGATTTGGTATAATAGAATGTTTTTAAAATATGTAACACACACACCCCTCTCAAAAAAAAAAATCAGAACATTTTTATCAGCTTTTCTTGTTCCCTTCCTTCCACACCCTCTTCTACTAATTGTGACTCACACTGATTTCCAATTCTGTGACTTGCAAAGGAAGAAGAGCCCCAGTTCAGACCTTCCTGCAGCTGCTCAGCATATATTATTTTGCTTATGGAGGACAACAGTCATTTTGAGAGAAAGTCTATGACCCTCTCTCCAATTAGCATTTGACGAGGAACGGTATTGTATTACAGCCATAGGTCAGGCATAGAAGCTGTAAGTAAAAGCTACTTTAAAAAGTAAACAAAACATTTGAAGAGATAACTCAAACTCCCATTTCGCCCCAAAGAAAACTGAAATGCACGTCCCTACTTGCAGAGGCTTTGTAGTTATTCATATACTCCTTGAAGACTCACAAGAGATAAATGGCTGGGTGGACACTCAATTGCTACAACAGCCTTTTCAAATGGCATGCTGGTAAGCAAATCAGACCACATTCGTTTCTGATTATATAAATTGGAAAAACTGTGGGAATGTTTTTGTAGTCCCTTCTTAAACTCACATGCTTTGCCAAATAACCCAGGGATGGTGACTTGGTGACCCTGCAGATGTTGCCGAATGACAGCTTTCAACAGCTCCCACTAACATGACCGATTCTGAAAACATCTGGAAGGATACAGATTCTCCAACCCTGACATACAGTAATGGAAATGTGACGGTATCAGGATGTCACCAACAAATGCTTATCAGGGAGATAAGGGAGTGAAGGAAAGAACATTGTTATACGATCATTCAGGATCACATAATATATATTTGCTGGAGTTTATGGTGTTACATCTGTGTGTAGAAAATAAAACCACAAAGAAAAGACCAATGTCCCTGTTTTCCTGTGGATACCAAGGACGTACAGTCTGCTGTTGCTGAAAAATATGATTACTACAAAGATGTGAAAGCTTAATCTGAAGTTCCTGATGTGACTAATCCTTTAACACATTATTTGATGTTAATATCACCCATTTATAGATGCGACCTTTCCTTCGGCAATTAAACTTGCATCCAAAAATGTCCAACTAAGCCCCACTTTCTTTGGGATGCAAATCAATACATATCAGAAAAAAAACAGGAAAACCGAGATTGCACTACTTCAACAGGCCAGTCTTCTTATGGCAAAATAATGATGAGGTGGCTAACTCAGGCAGTGCTTTTTTATGGACAGCAGAATGGGAAGGAATGTCATTTTTACTTTTTTTCCCTCTCTCTCAGCCCCCTCTTGGGCCAGCTGTGCGTAAACAGAAGAAATTAAATGACATAACAAGCAGGCAGCAAACTACAAGAGTTACTCCCTTTGACACTTCAGCAAACTGCAGAGTGGCTTGGCTGGAATGCACCGGAATGCCGAGTGCTATAACAAGAGCCCACGAAAACATTTCAATAAACACAACTGTGTTCCTCACATTCTTTTCAGTAGCTGCTTCAGATACTGATCAGCTTGCAACATGGACATGAAAGACAGCATTTTTCTGGCACCGATAGACAAGTTTATATTCAAAAACACAAGAGGAAACCGAGAAACAGAAAGGACAGTGGAAGTTGGGATTAACATCTGGCAAAACACAAAAGTGAAATCCGAGATAAGGCAAACACGGTTACCGTGGAATAAAAACCCGTTGAACACAATGTGTAGTAACTTATTTCAAAATAAAAACGGATAGGAAGGCATTGTATGATTTGAAGCAGAAGACGGCAGGCAGCAGCTGGGTTCACACATCATGCTACAAGGCACCTTATATGTGAGCTCAGTCAGGCATCTTCTTCAGCAATATATTATTAGACCTTGTAGGGGAAAGCAAATAGCAGGTGTGCTACTGTGGTACTTTGGAGCAGAAAACACCTTGACACACCATGGTGGTCAATGGTGGGTTACACTTACCTTTGCTACCGGTTCAGGAATGGGAGCGTGCATGCGCAGAGCATTCTTGATGACGTCAAGCCACCGCTGCTACTGGTTCGCCCGAACTGGGTCAAACTGGTTGGAAACCACCCTTGATGCTGGTGTTCTTGGTGCCAAGAACACTGATGTCATTAGCAAAACTAAACTCTGTTAGCTGAAGAGCACCTTCTAATTAGGCGTCCAGTAGTCATACTCAACCAGATGATTTACTTAATAACTGCAGTGATCCACGTAACCACCAGCCTCAATTTTTAAAAAAAGGTCAGGTCTCAACGGCTTTCAAAGGTTAAAAGATGGGGGCCTGTTGAATCCCTAGTTGCATCTTACTTCCAGGACCCATCACTAAAAATAAAGTGGCACATTCTCTCTTCAGCCCCTCACAGCCACCTCAGAAGAAGTCACCGGCCTCCACTGTTTCTCCCTTTTGAAAACCAGAGCTTCATCCTCTCCACCTTGTCACAGCAATATATCTTATTTTCCTTTAGGCTGGGGGGGGGTTGTCCAACCTTGGCAACTTTAAGACTGGTGGACTTCAATTCCTAGAATTCAACAACTTCAACTCCCAGCCATTATGCTTTAAACCTAATCAGATTCAGTTCTCCCCTCTTTTTCTCCATTGAACTCAATCCGATCCCACATTATCTATTTGTAGAGGTAGTCTTCACTTAACAACAGTCATTTGGGAGTGAGAACTCCACTGTCAAGCAATGCCATCACAAATTGAAAAACCACCTGACCACACTGCTTAGTGATGGCAGTTCCAGCAGTCCTGGTTGCCATCATTAAGTGAGAAATGCACGGAGTCATTAAGCAAGGACCTCATATGACCATTACTTCCAATTTTCTGCCAGGTTTCCTGTAGACTTTGCTTGTGTAAAACCAGCACGAAAACTTCAAATTGGGATCACCTGACCATGGGATGATGCAATATCATAATTACAAGTTCGACACCATGTACCCGGGTCATAGTCACAAGACTGCAAGGACACTGTCCAGTTATAACTACCAATCAATCAGTGCCATTGTAAGTTTGAATAATTGTTAAACAAGTGATCATTAAATAAGG
Organism: Pseudoxenodon macrops; assembly: GCA_032467955.1. Taxonomy (NCBI): domain Eukaryota; kingdom Metazoa; phylum Chordata; class Lepidosauria; order Squamata; family Pseudoxenodontidae; genus Pseudoxenodon; species Pseudoxenodon macrops. The sequence goes on along the minus strand of JANHFT010004483.1, from coordinate 4,491 downwards.
AACCATGTGTGTCCATCCTTCAGCAGGTTAAAATATATGATGATTTATCGGATCAGAGAAAGGTAAGACTACAAAAGAGCTGACAAAGAAAAAGAATAAAACAAAGGGATTCACATCACGTCTAGCCTTTCAAAGGCCATTGAAACCTATTTCTTTCTTCTGTACATTTTTTATTTTTACCACATCTCTTTCATTATCCATATTCCAAGCCACTTACATTCCTCAAACTACTCTCTACTTACAACATCCTTTACCTAATGTCATCTTCTTTGAGCTTCCTTACTATCTCTTCAGGGTGCATATAGCTGTAGCTGTACTTTGCAGTGTTATTTGTCCCTAAGTGGATCAGCAGGGGGGGGGGGAAAGTAATTTTCAAAGCCACAATCCCTAACCTTGGAAGACAACACAATTCATGAGGTAATATACATTTGTATTGGCTCCTCTTGGTCACTGGCCATCAGCTGACACAATTGTTCTATGTCTGCTATTGAGCATTGTCTCTCCTTCCCGCCCCCCTCCATAAATGCTCAGAGCCTGTTTCTTTGGTAAGCATTTTCAAAGCTGTCTCTCAATTCCTTTGGTGCAAAATTTCTTCTAATTGCTTCTTGCTTTTAGTTGCTCATCCGCTGAATATGTCCCTTTGTTTATTTTCTTTTGTCAGCTGTTTTGTACCACCTCTTTTCTTTGATGTGATAAAACTGCATATGCCCTCATCTGCTGAAGGGTTGCCACACTAAAGTTCCGATTCTCTTGACTTTTTCTTAATCATAAACATTTTAGGTCAGGACTACAGATTTCTGTCTGTTCATCTTCACTTTTGTTTCTTCAACACCATTAATAGAACATTTTTATTTCTTCATGTTCTCCCTTCTCAGGCTCTCAATGTGCCAAAAACATGCTACTCATTAAGAAGAAAAAGTTGTTAGGGACTCTACCAACAAACTCTTATTAATTCTCACTGATCATTTGTTCGCTGGAAATTGGCTACCTTATATTCCATACAGGCAGGTCCTCGACTTACAACAGTTCATTTAGTGACCATTCAAAGTTACAATGGTACTGAAAAAATGACTTACTGTATGACCAGTTTTCAGACTTACAACCATTGTAGCATTCTCATGATCATGTGATCAAAATTCAAATGCTTGGCAATTGACTCATATTTATGACGGTTATAGTGTCCCGAGGTCACGTGATCCCCTTTTGCGACCTTCTGAGCAGCAAAGTCAATTGAGAAGCCAGATTTACTTAGCGACGGTTTGACTAATTTAACAACTACATTGATTCACTTAACAACTGTGGCAAGAAAGGTCACAAAATGGGGCAAACTCACTTAACAAATGTTTCACTTAGCAAAAGAAATTTGGGGCTTGATTGTGGTCGTACGTCGAGGACTACCTGTACTACAAGCAGAGAGAAGTTGTTCAATCACTCATAATAAGCAGCTGCATTGTGTAGGATCCAGCCCTTGGAATCAGCAGTTATTATGACTTTTTCATACCGGCGGCTAACCATTCAACCGCTCAAAATTTACTGCTTTTTCTTTCTTCCTTGTCTTTTCCTCCTGCTCAATTCTATTGATGAAATGTTGTCACAAAACATTTTGTAAACAATGTTATTTGCAATTAGATTAAATGCTGCTTGCTCGCCCTATTCATTTGCTCATTACTGCTTATGCATCCCTGTTTTACAGTTCTTTTAAAACAACATTTTTAAATGGAGGATCTTAAGCCGCTTTGTCCCATTTCACTCACATAGAAATATTCTTCTCAAAGCGGTGCTTGCCGTCACGTGTACTGGCAAATCACATGTAATCCATAAGCACGTTCTTCAGAAACCATTATTTAATTAATATGCAAATATGCATAGATGAAATAAATAAAGATGCTTATAAATAATCTGTTAAGTCTGTTTAACTAAAAAAAAAAACTGGGTGCACGCCACATACACAGGTTTAAACAACCCTCTCTTCTCCTGAATAACCACCTAAATTACCTGATTCATATATAAACTTCAGGAAAAATGTGTAAACTTTCCAGTGTTATTATCCACTGAAGACATACCATCTGAGAGGTTTTTTTTACATGTTGGTGAAAAGCATGCAGGTGGCAGCATGAGGCCAATTTTGACTAATTTCAAAATTAGGGGTTTCGTCTGGTTTATACTGTAGTATATTTGGAGGGAAAATCAGCAGCATGCTAACTTAAAAAGTATTTTTTAAATCCTGCAAGGAATTCATGGCAAGCCATTTCCTAAACATTGGCAAGGAAAGCCAAAGTGTTTCGTGAAACCACAAGCTGAACCTTGCTTAAGAGAGAGAGAGACCTTCTTCTTATGCCGTAAGAAATGATACCATGCCCCGTTATGAAACGTACGTCAGTGAAAGAAGGCTGAAAGAGCAAGATTTAATCAGCACAGAGAAGGAATTATAACGGCTGACAGGAATATACTTTGATTGAATTTGTTTATTTATTAAATTTATATGCTGCCCGTCTCACTATTAAGTGACTCTAGCCTGTCTTGACTTTCTCTTTCTTGCGGGGGGTTAGACTAGAGGATCTCCAGGTCCCTTCCAACTCTATTCTTGTGTTAATGATAAAGATAGAAAAAGAGTCAAGCAAAGGCAACAGAAGATGGGCCAATAGCCTGGAAGCCACGCCAAGGCAGATTTAGGAAGCACATTCAGTAAAAAAAGTATACGGAACATATTACCATCAATGGTGGACATGTCCTTCTGCAAAAAAATATTGGGTTAGAGTCAGAAAATGGTTGGAAGATATAATCAACGAACCGATAGATTGGAGACCGGAGACACTCCTGTTAGGAATACTTAATAGAAAATATACCAAGGAGAGACAATATTTAATTTTACATATAATTACAGCTGCGAGAATAGCCTATGCGCAGAAATGGAAAAATGATAATACACCAACTGAGGAGGAAATGATAAGAAAGATTTTAGATTGTGCAGAGATGAACAAATTAACAAAGGAGACAAAAGAAAAGAAAGATGCAGAATATTATGCAATATGGGATAAATGGTATAATTGGCTGGAAATCAGGAGTAAACAAAAATGAACGGGGAAATGACAGAAAAGGTATTAATGTGTGTAAAAATGTACAATTATAATTACTATAGAAATAAAAAATAAATGGGACAATAAGGATAAAGATATTTAAAGATTAGAGGGGGGAAATGTAAATAATAGAAGATTACCGTTAGGAAACTGTTGTAAAAAGGAAATATAAGTAAATGCGTTCGTATTTGTCTTGCTTTGTTGTTTTAAAAAATTAAAAATTAAAAAAGGAAGCACATTCAGCCCCATTTGCATCTACTATCTCCTCAAGGGGGATGGAAAATTCTCTTATTTTTATTTCTTGCTTCTCAACCTGAGCCAAACATTGAAAATGATCTCAGCCCTGAGAGTACCAGTCCAGGCTTGACGTAAAGGCCCCCTTTGTCCCTTTCTTTCTCGATCGTGGAGATTTCAGGAAGCGATAGGCCACCACTAATGTGGAATTAAAAAAAAAAAATAGATTCTAAGAAATGTCCTACCAGAAGAACACTTTCTCCCTTCCCTCCCAAGGTGTCCTGCCAGCTCATCAGGGCTGCTCGTTTCCCTCACAAATAGCTACCCGCCTCTTAGCCTGTTTACAGGACAAACATCACAAGGGCTGGCCAGCTGCTGGAGTGAGCAACAGTGCCTCCAGCCTGGGCTGGGCTCCAAGCAGAAGCGGCAACTCACAGTCACACCGTCTGCTGGCTGAGGTCAACCTGGCGTGCCCCAATTCTGCACAGGCCTCTTCATGTCTTCCTTCCCTTTGCCAATAAGCCAAAATGGGACGTGTTTATGCCCAGAAGTCATGCAGGGGAAGAAAAAAAAACCCACTAGGTTGGTCACTGTTGCCTTTTCATTTACCTTTGACTGGTCAGATATTGGAGGAGAACAGCCAAGTTAGTTTATGGTGGTGGAAAAAATGAGGAGTCTGGTTGAATTTTTTCTGACCAACAATGTTACAGTATTAAAGACGGACGTTCTCATGAGCCACAATTCCACCAGGTGCAACTCACCAATGCTTATGCCTTTTAATACCATTTGCTAGTCAGAAAATGCTAGCTGGCTCCTTCTGATTTCTTGATTGATCAAGTGTCACAGCCTTTAGGAAAGTTGCAAGGAAAGGACAGAAAAAAATGGACACCACTTTACCCGTTCCTGTAGCCAGGATTGCTCCCTCTACTATGCCATAAGAATAGAATAGAATAACAGAGTTGGAAGGGACTTTGGAGGTCTTCTAGTCCAACCCCTTGCTTAGGCAGGAAACTCTACACCACTTCAGATAAATGGTTATCCAACATCTTCTTAAAAACTTCCAGGGTTGGAGCATTCGCCACTTCTGGAGGCAAGTTGCTCCACTGATTAATTGTTCTGTCAGGAAATTTCTCCTTAGTTCTAAATTGCTTCTCTCCTTGATTAGTTTCCACCCATTGCT
>JANHFT010004482.1:37389-70148 GCA_032467955.1 Pseudoxenodon macrops | reverse complement strand
TTTTCCCAGTCCTAATCAGGGGATAAAATAATGTGCTGAAGCTGACCAGACTAAGGACGCTAGCCAGATGAATACTTGGTAGGCAGATTTCTTCCCCTATTTTCCTCCCCAAAAACTCAGGTGCGTCTTATACTCAGGTGCGTCTTATACTCCAAAAAATACGGTATTTTACTGTATTCTGTTACCATGCCAGCATACTTTGTTTTAATGAAGTCATATCGACTTAAAAAGTGCTTTTTGCCAGGTAACTTTTTGTTATATGTCAAAGATCAGAGAGAAAAGTTTTGAATTCTGATTCTGTCTTACCTATACGTGAAATAGAACTTTATTAAATGTAGCTGAAATAGTGTGGTTGCAATATTATAAAATTTATATTCTTCTTTTTAGACACGATCTTTGCTGGGTGTATTTGAAGAAGATGCTGCTGCAATTTCCAGATATATCAACCAGTTGTATAAAGCTATGCACCGAATTTATGATGCACAGGTAATTTGACTGTAGAATGCAGAAATTAATTAACCTTCAATCATATTTCCAAATTTTTATCACTGATGTGATTATAAAACAGGTAGTTGTCAACTTACGACCCCAAATAAACTCAAAAGTTCCATTGCTAAGCAATGTGAGTTTTAAGTGAGTTTTATCCCATTTTATGATATTTCTTGCCACAGTTGTTAAGAGAATCATTGTAGCTGTTAAGTGAATGTGGCTTTTCTGTTGACTTTGTTTCTCAGAAGGTTGCAAAAGATGACCACATGATCTTGGACCATTGTAGCCATCATAAATATATGTCAGTTGGCAAGCGTCCAAAGTTTGATAATGTGACCATGGGGTTGCTGCAATGGTTATAATTGTGGAAAATGGTCATAAATCAATTTTTTCAGTGCCATTGTAACTTTGAACAGCAACTAAATGAGTACCGTATTTTTGGACTATTAAGACACACCAAGTCTTTGGAGTATAAGATGCACCAAGATTTGAAAGAGGTAAGCAAGAAAAAAAAAATTTTTTTTGCCCTCCCCAGACCCCAGGAGCACTCTGCAGGCCTTCCAAAGCCTCTGTGCGCCCCATTTTTGTGAAAAACGGGCCTGCTTTTGGCGAAAACTGGACATGCAGAGTAGAGTTTTGGGAAGCCAAAAATGGCTGTATTCGGTGTATAAGATGCACCAACATTTCCACCCTCTTTTAGGGGGGGGAGAGAGTGCGTCTTATACTCTGAGAAGTATGGTAGTTGTAAATTGAAGACTGGAACAATTTTAACTCCTTGGAAATATAACTACGTGGAAATATATGTCAATGTGAAAAAAGAATGAAAAGAAAAAGAGAAATACAGTTTTCTTTTAATATTTCCATGTTAATTGTTTAACAAATAACATTAATAAATAACTTATAAATTCTTCAGAAGTTTCTAACAAGAATATATTTAGATGTAAGCATTTTTACGCAACAATTTAAGTTATTATATGTATTGTATAATATGGTTAATTGGACAGATTCTTAATACATTTAATATCAAATTGGAACACTCACCTTAAGCCGAACTGCAATGGTCTAATTTACCTCCTGAGCAGTCAACCTTTATGATTGCCCAACAGGTAAACCAATTAATAAACTGATTTATACTGAATAGCTCTCCCAGGATGTGTCATAAAAAGGGTTTTTTTTAATTTAACAAAAACAGCCTATCATTAAGCTGTGTACAAGTTTAAGATAATGGTAATAATTTGTGGCATTCCTTCAGCTTCTTGCATGAAAACCTAAATTTGCATGTGCTCTTAAAAAACTGCCCCTCTTCTGCAAGTAATTTTGAATCTATAGTCTGCATAGATTAAGGATCCTACAGATATACAGCACTCTTCTTTTTGTTTGTTGATTTTACTTCCAAAGATTTTAGCGCAGTTTAATTTTTACTCTTAATAAAGTGATATTATTTTCTATTATGAGTAATGGGGTCATTCAGAATTTTGGGAATTTGATTAATTTTTATTTGTTTAGCTAAATCTAAGGTTACCGTTTTAAAAGTGTGTATGCTAGTCTATGACTTTGTATTAAATCATTCTACTTTAAAAATGGGAAATTATAATTGTTACAAAAAGCATATACATTTAGTTAAAGAAACATTGTTTAACTCTGATTAATTTATTTTATATTGTACTCCGATTGTCATTTATATTTGAAAAATCTTTTTAAAATCAGAATAAATTCTCTTTTTCAGAATGAACTCAGTGCAGCAACACATTTGACTTCAAAGCTTCTAAAAGAATATGAGAAACAGGTAGAGCCCACTTGTAAAATGAAAATGTTCTGATCCAAGTTGGATGTGTTAATATGGCAGTCTGATTTTTACAACATATTGGGATAATGAATGGATCCTCCAACATGGAAATTAATTATAGACTAACCTAATCTGTTTTTCCCTAGTTTGTAGCATCTTCTATAAACTCCACCTATATGTTTTAACAGTAGGTTAGCACATAGACATTAAATTCATTACTTTTTCCACTGTCTTATTCTTATAAGGCCTAGGCAATTTATTTTTGATCAGTTCTTATTATTAGAAATGTATGTATCTTATTATGTATCTACCCTGCCATCAAACAAAGAAATAAGAGATTAAAACATGCATGGTCTAATTAAAACACAAAAGGTTTATCTATCCATAACAACACAAACCAGAAAATAACAAATAAAAACACAGAAAGGGGAAAACAGATAAAAATAAGTTGAAACTGCCATAAATGAACAATTTTTTTTTATCAAAATAGTCAAAATTTAATACCATGCATATGCATATGTGCATGTACACAATTCTTCTGGCCAACAGGTGTTTTTGATAACTTTAAAATATAGCAATATATATAAATTTAACCAGCATTAGCAACTTACAGCTTTGAGATTCTTTATTATTTTCTAGCAGTGTTAAATTTAAAGAAGTTATTAGACCTTTAAAATGTTACTGTGATTTTTTAGAGTGAAAAAAAATCAATAAATACTAAATTTAAAAAGTGGTGGTTTTTTGTTTGTTTTGGTAGCGCTTTCCTTTGGGTGGTGATGATGAAGTTATGAATTCTACTCTTCAGCAGTTTGCCAAAGTGATAGATGAGGTAAGTCTTCCTTTCTAAAAACCTGTCAGCTTATTTTCCATGCATGCAACTTTTATACATCACTCCATTTCTAAATACTTTGAACAGCTTATAGTATTAATATCAAAGACTAAAAAAACCAGAAATAATGCCATTATAGCCAATCAATCCGAGGCATCACTATTCAGGGTAACATAATCTTATTATTCCCCAAATGTCTTTCAGAAGATCCTATTTTGTGGCACTCAGAAAATGTTGCCATCCTATATATAGATCATTAGGATAATCCACTCACAAAGTGACAGTGGCATGAGTAACAATGAGTAAAGGCTTCTACTTCTGAACAGTCCATACTTAGTACGTAAGATGTAACTTTGCAAATATATTTGCTGTTCAGACAGGAGCCATGAGCTCAGGAGGACTGACTCTTTTGTAGTCAACATGATAGCGTTAGAGTTTGCAGATAGTCCATTTGTATGCTGTATAAAATAGTATTATGGTCATTGTTTCCTGTCAGTTCTACAATACTTAAACCATAGTAACCCTTTATAATCGAATCTAGGTTTGCTTCCCCTCTATTTGTTTTAAAATCAGCTGTTCTAAGGGACCATTATTGTGGTCTCTTTGTCATAACCTGAGCACAATATACCTAGTTTATATTAACTAGTTTATCTCCATTATTACAAGAATTACAACATTCTTTGGAGATTTCTAGCATTGTATCGAAACAACTGTGCATTCTGTTCCTTTTTTTTAAATGTGAAAAGTTGTTGGCTTAATTTTTTTCATGGCTTTCTTGTTCCCATTTTATCTTCTGGTTGCCATGATCAGCACCCATGTACAATGTTGGCCCTAACTTTAAAAAAAAAATTTTTACACCATTTTGAATTGATTGGTACCATTACCTGTTGATTTCCTCCCAGGAATCAATTTAAAAACTGGTCTGTGACCTTTTAGATTTTATGTGCCAATAGCCTTTTATACAGGTTTGGTTTCTTCTGAAATGTATCCCAGTGACTAAGCATCTTCATCTGGTGCCATTATGCCATAATTGCATTTAGATCTCTGAGCTCTGCCTATCTGGTTGGGTGCACACATGAAACAAACGGCATTTCTAAGACTACTCTCTTTGTGTTCCTGGTTTTGATCTTTTATTTAAGAGTCTAAATTTGGCTTCCAGAACTGGCTAATTATACATTCCAATGTCACTGCTGCTAGCATGGGTTGCCGACTCTTTTGCATCATCAAGCAGGTTCTACAGATGACATGTGATGTCCATAACCTTCACACCATGCAAGCTGTCAGTCATGCTAGGTAGACCAGGCCAGAAAATCAACTATACAAGAGAATAAGATTTATATTTTATTGAGATAGGCTATAATAATAGAACCTTGCAAATTTGATTGTTGATTTACTTCCTCTTCTTTCTATACCCCAGTGAATCAGGGAAGAGCTTGCCCGGACCTCTTCCAAATACAATCTTGCTTCTTAAGATTTAAGAAATTTCAACCCTATTTGCTTATATATTAGTTCTTGCATATTGTTGTCCAGGTCATCTCCCTTTCTCAAACAATACACAGTGTGATCGCAACAAACCATTTTTTGAATGGCATAATCCTAATGGCAGGTACCAACACTTTGTCAATGGAGATATCAAAATGCAGATTTATTCTGCCTAAAAGTTAGGATTATATCATTGTTTGTCACATTGCCTTCTTTGGGTCTTATTTGAATGTAATGAATTATTACATCAGATTAAAATAATGTTAAATAATAATAATAATAAATAAAAATGATGCTAAACAATATATATTTTGTTTTTTATCCACTTGTGCAAAAAAGAACATATAAAAATGCCAGGCCCTGCTGCTTCTTCAGTCCGTGCTTCAATTAACATTTTTTCTTATTTTTGCACAGATATGTAACAACAGTGAAATATGAAAAATGTTTATATTTTTAAGCAACATTGTGTATTTGTTTTTTTCCTTCTTAGCTCAGTTCTTGTCATGCGGTACTATCAACTCAATTAGCAGATGCCATGATGTTTCCTATCACACAGTTCAAAGAAAGAGATATAAAAGGTACAATAATTGTTGTCACAAGATCACAGATTAGTGGACAATGTTTTGTATAACAATATTGAATATATATTCCATCTACAGTGGCCTCCTGACGTCCAGTGCAAATCTAAGAATGTTTGTCTTATTGAAAACAGTTTTAGGCAAAAGGGAATGATAAAAGTTAGAATGCATAAGTGATTACCCAGCAAAAGTTGCTGAACTACAACTTCCAGCAGTCTCAAGGCATCTATCTATCATCTAGCCATTTATCTCCATCCATCCATTCACTTAGAGGCTGAAAAATGGGGTAAATAAAATAGACTGAATGGACCTTTTGGCTGTTCATGGAAAGAATTGTATTTCCTCATTCAAGACTGGTACTCAGTTTTGGGGACACTCTACTGAGCTCCCAGTTCCTGCTCATCTTCTGTGCCCAGGTGAAACTTTACACAGGTTATTTTGTGTGCCATTTGCATCCTTCCTCAATGAGGAGGCACTTCAGATTGCTATTTATATCATGGTTATCTCAGGATTGGATTATTGCAGTGTGCTCTATATGAAGTTGCCCTTATATAGATTATCCAGAAACTACAATGGGTACAAAACGCAGTGGCACAAACAGTAATAGATACCTCATGTTGCAGCACAAACTGCAGTGGTTGCCAGTGGCTTTTTGGGAGAAATTAAAGATGCTGATTGCCAGCTATAAAGCCCTTTATGGCATGGAGCCTGGTTATTTGAGGGACCTCTTGTTTCCCTCTATTATTTATTTTATTTGTTAAATTTATTTGCTGCCTATTTTGCAAATAATAGATGACTTACAACAATAAATATAAGAACAACAATAAAAATGAAGAAATGAAAAGAGCGTAAACAGAACAGTAGTAAGATAATAGAACAATAAGAATACATCTATACAATAATCAAAAAAATAAAAGTTGGATGGGTAGAGACCAGAGAACGGGGTGGGGGTGGGGCAGAATCTATTTCTGCCTGTACAGTATGTTTGAGCAGAATGCAATGCTCCAGTCCCTTGAGTTCAGTGGAGTTGAATACTTGCGCATTAGTAATCTGTGTGTATTAATCCACTTGTAATATGAAACTGTAACCTTGTGTATTTTTTACTGAAGTAATAGGCTTAAATTTCAGTAAAATTATACGGCTATTGTGTTTTGACCTATGGGCTGCGTTTAGTTGTTGAAAATTCTTTTTATTTCTCTGCCCAAACCTTCTGAATCCCTCAAAAAACTCATATAGTTAGGTGAAGAGTTCTGCCACAGCAAGTTTACAATCTCAAATGACATGACATTTAAAAGAGAGCCCCTGACTTTGGGGAAAGGCTTTTCAGAGAAGTGTTGGAGAAAACAGAGGAAGAAACAGTTCAGCCATTGGATATAATCCTATAACTTTAAGGTTATAAAATAAGGAATTATTTTCTCATTACAAAACAATTCATATGGTCCCTGAAATGTAGGCCAGATGAAGACCTATAATAAATGAATCAAATTTTGTTCATCTTGCATTAAAACAGTAGAACTACAGTAACACTGCACATTTTCTTATATTCATTTCAGAAATTCTGACTTTAAAAGAGGTTTTCCAGATCTCCAGCAATGGTAAAGTATATTTTAGAAATTACTTTCATGGCTTATTTTTTATTTGATTTTGCATGATTATAATATTATAAACAGAAAAGATAAACATTTTATGAAGGGATTTCTGTCTTCAGAGATTAATTTTGCTATTTAAAAAAAAACTATTTTTCAATCTAAAAATTAAAGGGAAACTAATCTTAGATAACTTTACAAGGTAATTGGGGAAAATTATAAGTAAGCTCTTGTTCTAATAGGGCATTATAAAAAAGGATATCTAATTGATATAATCAGTGCATCGGGATAATAGATTTTGTTTATCTTGAAATGATAAAAACATTTCTGAAATTATTGGAAGCAGATTTTTGTCTGTATTGATATTGAAAAAAGCAAAATTAGCCTAATTGCCTGAATTACTGCTTCACTGAACTGAAGTTGCTTTTTGCAACGTGTAATGTTTGTAGCTACTATTTAAATATTGTAGAACTTGTTTTTTTCAGATCATGATGCTGCGATTGCCAGATATAGTCGACTGTCAAAAAAAAGAGAAAATGAGAAGGTTTGTGAAACTTTAATCCAGCATTTAGAACTCATGCTATAGTAATGTACAAAGTCTATGTTGCTTTTCAGTCTTAAAAATTATGTGATAATTCTAGTGAATGCAGCTAATCTTTAATGAAATATATGTAGTACAGCTATGTGTTCCTGTCCAGTTTTATCAGTGTCTTCATTCAGTGAGATATCCTTCTATACATCTTCCACATTAATTGGCAAAATTGAGATCTCAGCAGTAGCAGTGCTGCATTTCTCTCTCTCCCCCCTCCCCATCCCATCCTTCCCTTGGTAATGTAATATTTAATATATTTTGCCAAGCAGTTCACACAGTACCCTGGAAAAAACAATACCTATTTCTCATGTGACATCATAATGGGGACTATTTTAAAAATAACTTTCCATATATATATACAATTGCAAATCTGTAGAAGATGAGTAGAAGAGAAAATGTATTTTGGGGGGAAAAATGAATTTAGATTTTTTTTCACAGAATTGCAAGGAAATTGTTCCTTTTAATAGTAAATTGCTTGCTTTGAATTATATTTTTTAAAGGTCAAATATGAAGCTACAGAAGATGTATATACTTCTCGGAAAAAACAACATCAGACTACAATGCATTACTTCTGTGCATTAAATACACTGCAGTATAAGAAGAAAATTGCTATGTTGGAACCCTTACTAGGCTATATGCAGGCTCAGGTAAATTCCAAAATGGCTGGTGAAGGGGAGATTTTGGAATACTACATTAAAATATTTTGAGCATCCAAAGTATTAAAATACTACCAAACCGAAACATAAATAGAAAAACCTAACTAATTATAAGTATGTTGTGATTTATGATCTGCATCTATAAAGGTGGATTATGTTTTTAGCCTCCAAAGAAAGATCTAAGATTCTATAAGTTCCAATTAAATAAATATCTGAATTTTCTTTTAAAAGATAAACTTCTTTAAGATGGGCTCAGAAAACCTTTCTGAACAGCTGGAAGAATTTTTAACAAATATCGGGACAAGTGTGCAGGAGTAAGTTCATTTTTTTCTCTTTAAAGTAATGCTGTTTCTTTTAAAACATTATTTTTAGCTACTATGAATAATAATTATTTTTTAACTATGCTTTTAGCGTTCGAAGGGAAATGGATCATGAAGTGGAGACGATGCAACAGACTATAGAAGATTTGGAAATAGCCAGTGATCCACTTTATTTACCAGATCCTGATACTACAAAATTTTTGGTCCAAAGAAACCTTACTCGCAAGGCTGGTTATCTAAATGCAAGAAAGTAAGAACCAATTTCAGATACATATAAGCCTCAATAACCTGGGTTATAAATTACAGTGGTCTTGCATCCTGTGTTGTATGTAAAAATAATTAGTAGTTGTTAATAGTTTTTAAGATTTAAAATAATGTCCTGTACCAACCAGCATATAGTACAGATTTGTCATTAAATTCATGATCTTGTTTATAATGTTTCATTATAATTTAACTTGTCTCAGGGTAGTTTGGCTAGAAACCTTGGAAGTGATATATACACCTGGGAGAACAGCTGCTCCTTCATTTGTTATTTTTGTTGCAGCAGCTTCTCTTTAAAAAAGGGTACAGCTTTAAAAGTGGATTGCATCTGTCCCTGGATTGCAATGACTTATTTGTTTGTTCTTGCCTCCCCAATGCTCAAAGGAGCACTAGTGATCTCCACCATTTCATCTTCACAACAATTCCACGAGTAAACTTAAGATCAGCAGGAGATATTAAATAAAGTAGCACTAAAACATAAAATCTGTTTGCCTGTAATATTGCTGTCAAGCCTGCCCCAGTCTGATTCCTTGACTCCATTTGATTAAAGTGAAAGGTACTTTTAATAAGAGATGCTGGTTACAGTAATGTCAGGCAGAATCTGAGTTTCCCACGCAGCAAGACAAAACTATTTCTTTCATTCCCTGTCCCTCCCCACCATGACCAGTCCAAGTCCAGCCAATGTGATGTCGCTGAGATATTTTGGGAACGCTGAGGTGTTTGGGCTGATAACTTTCCATGCTAATGACCTTGAAGATGCCTGGCATGAAGTGGTTCCATGTAGATCTGTTCTTCCTTGGCTCTCATACCCTCCTCTCTAATTCCCACAATAGATGCACACAGGTTTATGGCCAATTTGTCCCCATCTCTCCACCCTAGTCCTTTGATGGTAGGATGCCAGCAAGGCACCAGGTAGAAGCAGATGGATCTGACAATTACTTTTTTGAATCCTGACTCAAAATATTTTTGCATTACAATATTTCATTTTTGAAATTATTGGTGATGGAAATAGCAGACATAATATAATTTTTACCCATATTTTTATATGGGTAAATATATAATATAATATTCTTCTATAAGTATATTTATATCTTTGAACATCCAAGAAGAGCTATATGAAAGTTACAGCTTTGCTGTATGAATATAGACACTCTTTCCTGTGTTTTGAGTACAGGTGTGCTGTGGAGTAAGAATGTAAAGTGGCGACACCTTAAAACTATCTTTAAAGCCCAAAACAAGGAATCTTTGTGTGAGTGTGAGTGTATGTGTGAGATAGAGAGAGAGAGTGCGCACATGCACACATACACAAACGTGGAGAGAAGAGAGCAATACCTGTAGTATTTTGCTGATAAAACAGTATGTTGAGAAATTTAGTTATGCACTGTTTTATATTTTCTTGGTATTTCTTGCTGAACCAAAATAATCTATGCATAACTGCATTCAATTATATGAAACTATCTCCCAGTCCAAAGCTTATAATTTTTTCATTAGAGATTTGATGCTGCTAGGTTGGACTCACTTTTTTTTTTCTTTCTTCAGTAAAACAGGGCTGGTGTCTTCCAGTTGGGACAGACAGTTTTACTTCACACAGGGTGGAAACCTAATGAGCCAAGGAAGAGGTGAAGTTGCTGGAGGGCTTGTAATGGATATAGACAATTGTTCAGTAATGGCTGTGGATTGTGAAGACAGAAGATACTGCTTTCAAATAACATCTTTTGATGGCAAAAAGTTTGTATTACCATTTTTACATATGTTTTTAGTAAGGGAGAAACAATTAGAAAGTATCTTCTGCAACCCTTCCAGTTTTTCTTGAAAAATAGGAGAAAAGGAGGAATAAATCCTTGTCTTTCCCAGATTGAAAACTTTGCAGGTATAAGACAAGTTTCTATTACTTTAAATCAACTTATTTAATCAGAACTTGATCCTGCACTCTGGGTGGCAATTTAAATATATTTTGCTTGTTTTTTATCATTTTATTTAAACTTGTATGCTGCCCATTTCGTTGAAGGAGGTTCTGTATTTAGATTTTCACGTGTAATCCTGTCTACTTGTTTTCTTTCTAAAATGTTAAGGGTATTTTCAATCCTTGTTTTCAGAGGGGAACTTTCCCCTTTAGAGGATTGCATATATCAACAAATTGAAGCCAACAACTTGATGAACATTTCTTTTCCTGGCTTTGTTTAAGAAATATAATTCAGTTTGTTTCTTACTTTTATTTCCTGTCCAGCAGGTCTTCAATTTTGCAAGCTGAGAGCAGAAAAGATTACGAAGAAGTAAGCTTTTTAACAGAATGATTATTGAAACTAGTAAATGTTTTGGGAGGCTTTAAGGAGTAAAATTTCCCAAACCTGACAAATCTGTCTAATCAATGAAAGCCTTTCTTTCTTACAATAAATAGATCACATTTTTAATGTGCATCAGATTCCATTATTCTGCAATAAAATAAGGCAAATGCCATAATGGAAAGCCATTAATAAAATTTTATACTTGTACAGGTAGTCCTTCACTTATGATCATAATTGAGCCCAAAATTTCTATTGCTAAGTGAGACATTTCTTAAGTGAATTTTGCCCAATTTTATTACCCTTCTTGCCACATTTGTTAAGTGAATCACTGCAGTTAAGTTAGTAACAGGATTATTAAGTGAATCTGGCTTCCCTATTGACTTTGCTTGTCAGAAGGTCACAAAAGGATCACATGACTCCAGGACACTGCAACCATCATAAACATGAACCAGTTGCCCAGCGTCCAAAATTTGATCATGTGACCATAGAGATGCTGCAATCGTCATAAGTGTGAAAAATGTTCATAAATCGCTTTTGGAGACATTGTAACTTTGAATGGTCACTTAATTAACTGTTGTAAGTTGAAGGCTACCTGTAAATGGTTTCCAAATTAAATTTGTGATGCCAGTTATCGGCAGTTTTAAAGAGCAGAATAATTATATGCTGATGACATGGAAAAGGTGAAGACTGCCAAAGCATTGTATGGTTTGTAACCTAAAGACTTTCATTTACAAGAAGAGTGGAGTTTTTCCTCATTAAAAAAAAAGAATTTAGATTACAAGCAATCCATGATTTACCACATAGTGGTGAAATTTAGATTTCAATTCAGGCATCAACTTTATCATGAAATTGAGAATCCTCAACAGTGGAAAATTGTGCCAGCTTTCAAGCCAAAAGAAAGGCAGAGTGGAAAGGTCTTCCTTGTTGTTAGCTGTAACAAGGCAGTTTAAAATAGGTTTGAAATCTGCTGCTCTCAGTGCTGAGTAATCAATGCAGGGAAAAGAATTTTAAATGTACCACATTGCTGGTTTAGTATTAAAACTACATATTGTGTGGATTATTTCACATTTAGCAAGCCTGTGGTTTATTATTGGAATCATTAAAAAAAATAAAGAGGAAAAATTCAGCTAGACAGACTGAAACTTTATTTAAAGATGATGTTTTGTAAAAAAATGCATGAACTTTTCTTTTGCTTCTGTGGCAGTGTTGGAGAATCTATCAGCTCCAAAAGTTGTAGAGCCACAACTTGCAACAGACCCAGCAAACATGACTAATTACATGAAACAAATGGAATTTAACGTCATCTAGAGCAGGGCTGTCAAACTCCTGTCATGCGCTGGCCATGCCCACACCTGCTTTAGCGAACAGGAAAAAAGTCCCAATACATCATGTGATGCTGCCGTGACGTGAGTTTGACACCCCTGATCTAGAGAGTCACAAGTTTCCTCTGTCCAGCTCAGTAATTTGGAAACTAATTGTAAATATCTTGTGTGTGGCTTATTGTTAACTTAGTCTGTGCAGGCAAAGATTGTTAATAAGTATTTGTTATTATTTGTTATTGAAGAGTTACAGGCTAAGGGCAAGGTGAGATTTACTTATGAAAAAATTCATACACCTATTTTTGTGAATTTCCAAGGATAAAATTATACAGTGGGCAGAAAATTACCTAACTATATTTTAAACTTTTTTTTCCAGTGGATATGCACAATAAACAATATCTCTAAACAGATTTACCTCAGCGAAAACCCAGAGGTAATGTGATTGTACTCATTTAATATAAAAAACAAAATACTGTTAGATGTGAATCTTACATTTAAATTTGAGGAAACATTTCATTCCAGAGCACATTGGAATATTTAAATAAATATTGAGATTAAAATTCATTGTTTATGCAGATTGAGAGATTATTGATTTTAATTCTGTATTTACATTTTAATGGAGCAAAAAGATTGCACTACAGAGAATGTAGTGATTGAGAAAGAGAAAGAAGAAATAAAGACTGGGTTGGTGGAAGATGGGATTTTATTATTTTATTATAGCTTTTCAATCCTAAATTTGTATCTCATGTAAAATATGCAGTTGTATGTATGTTCTTTCTATGGTTTCTTGTACATATGCATATAACTTTATATCACTTTCCTTTTATTCCCAACTTTCTTGTCTCTGTCCCTTTTCCTACTACTTCCTCTTTCTTTCTTTCTTGGATGGAAATCACTGTTTACATGGTTACATTTTTGGTTGGGAAAGCTCCCATTGGCATTAAAGGCCTTGTTCCAATTTGGATGGAGAATGTCTTTGTGTATGACAGCTTGCTTAGAGGAAAGTCAATTTCTCCCTGCAGTACCCCTTCTGCATGGCAGATGAATATAGCAAAAATAAGTTACATTGCCCAAAGACCCCTAATAATTGATTTTTGGTCCAGACTGTATACTTAGCAGTGTTCCTCAATAGAAATGATTAACTGCTGTGTTTTCATAAATTCGTTTTTCTAACCCAAAAAAATCACTTCAGTATGTCTGCTCAATTTGTTGCAGTGCTTACTAAAGATCTTCATATGTTCTTTTATTTTTAGATCTAATTAAATGAAAAAAAATAATTTGTTTTTCTTCTAACAATATAGGAAATTGCTGCCCGTGTAAATCAGTCAGCTTTAGAGGCTGTCACTCCCTCACCTTCCTTCCAGCAGAGACATGAAAGCATGAGACCAATTATGTAAGTCACCAAACAGCAGAAAAGACACGTTTTATATTTTATATTTATTTTTTTAATTTATGGTTTTATCATAAAACAGTAAAACAAAGAAACAAAATGAAACAAAACCGAAACATCCTTTCAACCCTAACAACTAGTCAGCATTTCTTTTTCTTTCCAATGTTTGGCAAGTAAAATCCTTGCAGCCATCACCATGTGAAGGTATAGCACCCCAAATTGTTTCTCAATTTACTTGTCCTTCACACCTAAAAGAAAAGCTTCAGGTTTCATTAATATTTGTATCTTAAAAGTATTTTTTGCATTGCCATTGATATGTTTATGCAGTATGTTTTTACATATTTGCAAGACTACCACATATGATAAAATGAACCTGAATTTTGACAACATTTCCAGCACTTATTAGAAATCCCTTTATACATTTTCACTAGTCTATCTGGGGTCAGGTACCAAAGATATATCATTTTATTAAAGCTTTCTTTCAAACTATAATTTAATGTGAATTATAGTCCTGTCATCCATACATTCTCCCATTTATCTAGCATTTTATTATACCTAAATATTTTGGCCCATTTTACCATACATTCTTTAACATATTCACCTTCTAGACTCATCTTGAGTGGTACTTTATATATTTGTCATACCACAGATAAGCATGCCACCCAAATCTCAAATCAAAACCTTCGAGGTCTAACAACCTTGAATTTTTTAAAGTTATCCAATCCTTTAACCATACTAGACAACAAGCATCATTAATATAATCTAAGATCTGGCAAATCCAGACCACCTCTATCTTTAGAATCTTGTAACAATTATATTTAATTCTTGCTTTTTTAAATTTTGCCAAGTATATTTAGATACATCTTTCTGATACTGTTGGAATCTGACAAAGTGGAATCTCTAATCAAGATCGGTATAGTCTGAAATAAAAATAACATTCTAGGTAGTACATTTATTTTAATTACTAAAATTATCCCCATTAATCTAATTTTGCCATCTATTTAAATCCAGTTTTATCTCCTTCCATATTTTACAGTAATTATTTTTGTAAAGCTTAGAATTTTCCTCAATAAGAGATACTCCCAAGTACTGTACCTTTTCCACAACTTTAAAACTAGTTTTAAATTCCAATTTCTTCTGATCTCCCACCTTTATGTTCTTAGTCAGTATTGTTGTCATTGATTTATTTATTCTTAAACCTGCCATTTCACCAAACATTTTAATCTTTCTCATAACATGTTGAATGTTCTCTAGTGGGTCTTGCACAATCAATACCAAGTCATCAGCAAATGCACGTAATTTGTAATTGTGCGTTTTAATTTGTAATCCTTTTGTTCTGTTACTCTGTCTAATATCTTTATTTAATAGTTCTAACACTAGAATAAATAATAAAGAAGATAAAGGACACCCCGGTCTTATTCCCTTGTGGATTTCAGTTGGTTTTGTAAAGTCTCCGTTCATCATGATTCAAACGTTTTGGAGTGTATAGATGGACTTCAGACCCTGTATGAAGCCCAATCCAAAATCCATCTTTTCCAGCACTTTAAACGTAAAGGCCCAGTTCAAATTGTTAAAAACTTGTTCTGTATCCAGAAAGATTAATGCAACCTGTTTGTCTCTACGTTGTTGTAAATATTCAATTATATTAAAAAAATTACTCCTACATTATCTTTTAGTTATTTTTTAGGTAATAAACCACATTGGTCTTCATGTATATAATTCTGTAAAACTTTTTAAAGTCTTTCATCTAAAATAGATGTAAAAAGTTTGTAGTCATTATTAAGGAGAGATATTGGCCTGTAGTTCTTCACAGAGTTCATCTTTGGTTATTAAAGAAATGTCGGCATCCTTCTAAGAGTCTGGTTATAGGGATTCCCCTGTAAAATAGATTTTGTAAAATATTTTTTAATAGTACCGGTAGCATGTTTTGAGTTTCACTGAAGGCTACTGTCAACTGCACTGTTAAGTGCAAAATACGACTATTTAAATTTTGCATTGGAACTGCAACTGGAATGTATATCCTCTTAAATTTAATTATTTAAAAAAATCTGAAGATATGCTACTATTCATTGACAGATTACAAATTAACAAAATCTTCTGAAATTTATGTTGAGTAGTAATTTAAATTTTAATACTGATGATTTGATAATTTCTTAAAAATGCTTTACATTTGAAAGGCTCTCTGTATCATACAGAATATCCTGTATTTTAATACGAGCTCTACCTTAGAAGTTAAGCAGTTGTTCACCATGTGCTGTTAACATTGATTCTTCCAGATGCCATGTTGTACGTTTTTCTAATTCATTTGTACTGTGGTATGCCTCTAGAATAGCATCTTGTATCCGATATCTTTTTCTGTAGTAATATGTATTAAGGCTGTTCATACTTCAAAAATTGTTTGGAAGATCAATTTGGACCTTATTAAGGATAATACTTCTTTGCCATTCATTAAAGCAGCAACAACACCCCCCCCCCCCAAAAACAAATCTATCAGGCTTAAATAGAAAGTATTGCTGCTTTAAAGAATCCACCCATTGGAGTTAATGTGATTTAAAACAACATCTCTTTTCAGGTTTGTGTGAAAGCCTGAATAAAGTTAAGCTGCTAGACGTCTTTCAAATTATTTTCTAAGTATGCAGAGTGCTGCTATTAATAAGTCCCAAAATTTGTATAGTTGCTATTAAAATGTACAGTTGTTACTTTGTCTCCTGTTTTCTCCAATAGCATTTAAATCTGAAATCTGTGATATGATATGATTCTTGGATTATTATATGCGTGGGCAAAATAGTTTTATATCATTTGATCATTAGTAGGTACTATAGAAAAGAACAGTAATCATGACCTTACTTTTGACACAGCTCTTGTAACCTCTGGTTTCAGCTATATTTCATTTAGTTTCTATTTGTAACTTATCTGGCTCAGTTTTCCCTACTATTTCATTTTAATAATCTGAGATGAATCACTGATCCTTAATTAGGCACTTGTTTGCTTTTTCTAGTTATTGTCTCATTAAAGCTAAAGAATTTAAAATGATAGTAATTGCTAGCTTATTTGTCCTACAAAATTTATTTTTCTCAAGCCACAGCCATCAGAAATTATAAAATAAAAATTATAAATCGACAATAAAAATGAAGTTTTATTAGGCATTTATATTAATTTGAGAATTTTTGTTGCTGTTGCCTCTAAATATTCCTGCTAGATTTAGTTGATCAGTTTGGTGACCTCAAGTGTTCAGTTTGTTAACATATTCTTTTAGATGTATTTCATGATATGTTCTGTTTCACGTTTGCTCTCAACAAGGCTTCAAATTATTTAGTCGAGACTATTGTTTGGATAACAAAGTTTACCTTTCATTATTTGTAAGAAAATCCTTGACTTCTGAATTGGATCAGTTCTTCTCTGCCAAAATGCAAGAGATAGTCAAGATGGTTGAGATGTTTCCTATTTTTCTTGCTTTTTTTAGACAGTCTCGGCCTCCCACAAATCGTACGAGTAGCACTGGATCTTTGGGATCTGATTCGACATCATTGTCCGCACTTTCCTTGGACTCAATCGTTGCACCTGATACGCCCATACAATTTGATATCATTTCTCCAGTAAGTGAAGACCAGCCTGGTCAAATAAAAACTCCAGGCCAATCAGGCAGGTGAGAATTATAAAAATGAAATACAAGCAAATAAAGCTCACTCAGTATTTTACACCTCTGTTGATAACCTGTGTAGAATAATATTCATCATGGTTTAACCTTGATTATGGGTAGAGCCCTCAGTTTCATTGAGGACCCTCAAAGCCCTGCACAAATTTAAGTTGCTCTTATTCCTTTTACCAGTTTTAACGATTGTGCCTAAGCAGAGTTTGATTTTAACTAGAGATTTCAGCCAAAGACTTCAGACTTATTCAGCTGTCTAATTAAAAGTGAAAGCTGGTTGGCATTATCTGATGTTAAAACGTTTCTGGATACAAGGGAATTGGGTGGAATCAGGTTGTCTGTGTTTTATTAGATTAATCCCTTGAGATATTAGGATTTTTAGACCTGCATGAGCTGATCATTAAAACAAAAAAAAAGAAATCTTGCCCACTTGGGAATTTTTTTATGTTGCTTAAGATTCTATGTTTTATTTCTTGTAGCAGATTTATTTCGCCCTGTTGAGCATTCTTCAGTTCTTTTTTTGTTTTTAAAAAAGTATATTTTCCTTTTCTATTGCTTGCTTGCCTGCCCCAGCAACTTGGGCATTTCCTCTTGGAAACTCAAGAGAAATGTGGCAACCCAGGTGGTGAAGGCATTCTGATGGCTTTCTTCCTAAACTAAAAAAAGGTGAGTGAAAATTATCTAGGCTTCTAGAGTAATATCTCTTAGGAAGATAAATTGTCCATTGTCCACAGTTCTTTTTATGCCCCTTCTCTATTTCACTGGGGCTTCCATTTTGCATCAGTATATTTTTCAATTATCATTTAGCAATTGAGTGTGCAGTGTTTGTACCTCAGTAAAGTAGTCAGAAGGCCCTAGATATTAGGGACCAGTGAATACTTAATTGTATAGTGAAAAATGACTAAAAGCTTTCCAAGCCAAAGCAAGAAATATCTCACCCATAATTGTATGCCTTACAGTCTTACAAGTATATTAAAACTAAGAACCAGAAAAGAAATAACAAGAGGAATCGTTTTTGCTACTTATACATTATTTTGATAGCTTATAAATTCTTAGAGCATGTGATTGCTGAATGGAACCAGCTGCTTGTAGATATGATTGGTTTTTCTTTACTATGACCATTTCTTTCAGAACAGAAATTAATTAACCCCAGTTACTCCTAATGAAAGTTTGATGTAAGGAGAAATCTAATTCAAAACAAAGATTAATACAGTTCACATAATTCCTTTTGTCCTGACGTCTTGCTGGAAAAGTACAGTTTGCACTGCTTTCTGGAACGTCAGGAACAAGGAAGGGCCATTTTAATTTTGGAGGGCAAGCCATTCCAGGATTAGGAGACGTCTATCCAGAAGGCTTGTTTCCAAGTCTTTTTTCTTTAACTACTTCCGGGCAGGTCAGAAAGGGTTTTATACTATAATAGCCTATTTGTGTCTTCTGCCTCTGGCAATGCCATACCCTCTCTCAATTGTGGTGATGAGGTTGTTGCCAGTCATTCAGTCTATTAAACCAAAGCTATCCAATCATTAAGCTCCCATGTCTCCTTGTTCTCCAAAGCCCAGCCATTTACTAAGTGGTCAGTTTTTTTAAACCTCCTTCGCAATCTTCTATTCCATTTTTATTATCTTATCTTTTTCATCTCAGGCATCATATTCTTCTTCTGCCTTCCTTGAACTTCACTTTCCCGGCCATGCTTCTCTCCATCTTTACTTTCTTCTTGTGTTGTACCCATACTCTCTTGCCAACCAGGGTTCATCTCTCTTTCTGCCATTAAGAACCCAGAGTACACATGTTCTCCTATTCTCTTCCTCTTATCCCAATTAATATTCTCTCCAAATACCAGGCTACTATATGTTATCAATATGTGAATGCAGATTATTAGAGTGAGTAACCTTACTCCCTGCAAAGTCAGTTTCTAAAATAAATGGACAATATCTGTGGTTAGTGGGGGTCGTTCTGCACAATCATCCTCTATGTGTCAAAGGCAACCAGAATGATTAGGTGAGGTTGTGAGATTGCCTTACTCTTGTAGATACTGTACGCATGTAAAATGCCTGAAGAAAACTGATTCAGAGTTTTCAGGATTTTCTGTGAATGCTAGTATAAAGATGCAGCATCCGTAATAAAGACTTGTGAGCAGATCTACTGAATGCCACTCTAAAAAAGATGCAGATTGCTTCAGTTTGAAGTCTATAAAAGTTTTGAGCCTTGCTGTATCCACCAGATTTCTCATAAGATGAACTAAATAGCAAGTACGCCAGGCTGCAAGAGATTTGCCAGCAGTAATAATTCTGATCACATGGATCCCAAAGAGTATTTGCAAATGGGACAGGCTGCCTTGTGAGAGAGGTGAATGTTTTTTGCTGGAGACATGTAAGATTAGATGGGCACATGGCAAGGGTATTGTTCTATCCTGCATTATAGCTTAGCTGTAGGCAATTGTAAAGTCCCTTAGAGAGCTTCTAGTGCAATACCATGATCTTGTGAAAGATGTCAAATGGAATATATATTTTTAAAAAATATTATTGCGATCTTCTGACATTTAAGGATCATCTTAAGTTCTTCATTTGAAAAACATTTTGATAAAGCTTTTCTTTGCCTACATATTGGAAGCCTAGAAAATTTTCACAAGTATAATGTATAGAGTAATAATGGCTCTGCTGAGAGCTAATAATAGCCATATTTCTCTTGATTATGATTAATATCCTATCAGTGGTTTCAGAAAACTCTTATTTGAAATGGTAACTTTTCATACGTAAATAATTTTAACATATTAACATCAGGGGAGCATGCAGCTTCTCTTAAAATGATTTGGTTTTAATGAGTTTCAGTAACTTTGTAGTATATGATTATATTTTCAAAAGCAGATAAAATTAAATAACTTTCCAAACAACATTGCAGTACATGTTATTTTGTAATGGGCGGTTTTTACAGTTTTTTCAATTTCCTGTTAAAATATAGTTCTTTATAAGATATCTTAAATTATTCTGAAATTTTGAAAGTTCACTGGTGTAAGTGAACTTTCTGGGCAACCATTCAGTCTTATTTCTGCTTTTAATGTAGCATGCAATTCTGTTAGACATTGATTTGATACTTTTTTTTTTTTGACAGACGTACAAATCCTTTTGGAGAGTCTGGTGGAACCAAATCAGAAACAGAAGGTAAAAGAGCAAAGCTTTAAAGTAAATGTTAAATATATTGAGTAGTATTGCATATTGTTGAGAACAGATTGTTAATTTAAAATAATATTTTGATAATTTAGCTGGGAGCCTGAGCAGAATGAAATGATTAAAAAAGATACACAGGAAAATGTTTCTGTATAATAAAAAGAGTACTTGTCATATGGAATATGTATAATAAATAAACCTTATCTTAGGTTGCTTACTTCAGATTAAAAGAAAATATTCTTCTCTGTATTCCATTTAAATTGCCTCTAATGATAGTTCACACATTTCTGTCTATATTGATTTGCATTAATGAATTATTGGTCTATCTTGAGAAAATTCATTCAGTTTTAAATATTGCATTGGATACATTTTATAGTATTAAATAGATATCTGTTTGATTCCAGAGTCGGGGCTGTATTTGAAGTAACACTAAAAGTGCAATAAAATATTTCAGTGAAAGAACTTCGCAGTAATCTAGGAAAATAAAGCTATGACCAAAACATAACTTACATTATAGAGTGAGCTTAAGAAGAAATGGAAGAAGAGCTTTCAAGTCTTGGTTGTTATGCTTGTTTAACATAAAAATCTCTAAATTATATTGTAAAATCATACATTATCCTTCCTTGACTACTTTTATCAAGCCACCATCTCACAAAAATGCTTCTAGTTTAGTTAACTTTAATGTTGATTGAACAAAACAATTCTTCTCAGTCAAAACTAAGGGTAACTAAATGTTGTGACAGAGCTAGCAGGTCTTATGTCCCAAAGGTGCTTTTTTCAAGAGCACCTTTGGGACAACCAAAAAAGGGCCTTTGGGACAGCCATGACCTGGATGACTGAGAATCTCCATAGAGAAATAAATTATGAAAGACTTTAGGAAGTGTGCCTTCTCTGTTGTGGCCCCCACTCTAGAACAGCAATGCTCCAGAGATATGAATGTTGCCCTCTTTTCTTTAGTTCATAAAGTCCTTAAAACCTAGTTTTAGTCCCAGGCCAGAGGTTAATGTGTTTGGGGGGTTGTGACTGTGGTGTCCTAGTTTAATGGTTGTTATTAGTCCATTTTGCCTTGTTTTCTTTTGTTTAGGTTTTAATTGTTTTAAATTAGTATTATATTTTGAAAGCTGCCCAGATGAAGCTAGAGCAGATAGTTGTAATAAATTAAATGAATAACTTATTTTACTGGATATTGATATACAAGATATATACATAGCTAATGTTTTGTAAAGCCAAAGTTAAAGCTTTACTTCAAAAGTTACTCAAACTATATATTTATTATGCTCTTGCTCTAGATTCTATCCTTCATCAGCTATTTATTATAAGATTCCTTGGATCTATGGAAGTGAAGTCAGATGAAAGTCCTGATGTTGTTTATGAAACAATGCGTCAAATAATAGCAGCTCGAGCTATCCATAACATTTTTAGAATGACAGAATCACATTTGTTAGTTACGTGCGATTGTTTAAAGTAAGTATATTCTTTTTCCAAAGCAACGTTGTCAAACACTTAATAAATTTTGATTTTTTAAAAATATCCATACATTTCTGAAATTATCCTTTCTAGGTTAATTGATCCACAAACACAAGTTACAAGACTCAGGGTAAGTTATTAAAATCAAAGTACTTAACCATCAGAAACCCAGTTACTGTTTCGTTTCATCCAAGTTTATTTTTGATTTATTGTTCTTGACAGAAAATTATAGGTTATCCATTTCCCCAAACAGTATTTCAGTTATCCTGAAACTACACATTATAAAAGTGGGTGGTCTAGCCCTAAGCTTATATTTGTAAATTAGGAAAATATGTAAGGAATTCCTGCAAATAGTTGTAAAATCCTAATTTAAATTGAAAGCTTTTGAGAATGCACTAGCATAAGAGCTGATGGCGCATAATGACTAAAGGAAGTCTTTGCTGAGAAGTCAGTAGGGCAAGTCAGAATGACCTTCTTCTGAAATATAAATATGAATTATTTTGGCTTTTACTTTAATAATACAAAAGTTTCTTTCTTAACTGCTGTTATTCAGTGACAATTCTTTTCCTCTCTGGACAGTTTCCCTTGCCAAACATAGTTCTGTATGCCACACACCAGGAGAACAAGCGTCTTTTTGGATTTGTGCTTCATACGTCAGCAGGAAGAGCAGATGGTAGACCAACTTCAGTCTGCTACATATTTGAATCAAATAATGAAGGGGAAAAGGTACATGCACCATGCTTTAGTTAACGTTCTTATATTTTAAACTATTCCAAAGCTGAAAAAATCAGGGATATGAAAATCCTTTGACGAGAACAACCCCAGCAGATGGTTTTATATAAACATGGAGGTGGTGCCAGGAGGAAGCAGCTTGCAAAGAACCTCTGGAGTTCTTGGTGGTCTCTACTTATTTGTTTGCAGATATTTCATTACCCAACTAGATAACATCATCAGTGTCAGTTACCTAGTTGGGTAATAAAATGTCTTCTCACAACCAGGGAGCACCAAGAACTCCCCAGTTCTTTTGACCAATTTGTTCATTCTTTGTAATCATGTCAGTTAAACCTTTAGTTTAGCAGACTGGAGATTCCACACACCAGGTTTCCCTGGTTCACAGTTCATCTTTGTTGTTGCTGGAAGTTCTTTTGGCTCCTGGATCAACACAGGCTCTCATGCTTCCAGGCTCTGATCCTCAGCCTCTGGTTGGCTCTGAGCTACAGTTTTTCTTCAGTGTGCAGAAACACCACACCTGTAATTGTCAGAATCATCTTTAATGGCAGTTCAATGTTTGAAAAATTCATTTGCTGTTTCACAGATCTTTGATTTTAACAGACAAGTTTCCCCCAAGTAGTCTATTAAATTAAGGGTTTACTGTCCTTGAAGATGAACACATTTTTAGTGATTATAATAGTAGCTATTTGTTTATTTATTTAGATTTGTGATTCCGTGGGACTTGCAAAACAGATTGCATTGCATGCTGAATTGGTAAGATTTTAACTTGGAATAAAATGTATAGGTTTATATATATCAAATGAGGATATCGTTCAGTATCACTTACAATATCTCCTGACAATTTTACCAACTTCAAACCCTGTTCAACTTTAAAATAACAAAAAAAAACATTTTAGTTTTTAGAATAATTATTTAATTATTGTTGATGCATCACTATCTCTAAAAAAATGGTGTGATGATATTAAGTACTTGAATATGTTGATAATCTCTGTTGACAATCAGTGAAATGAAAAAAACCAAAACTAAACGCTCCACTACAGAACTCTCTCACCTAATAAAACTATTCTCACAAATAAACTATCAACCAGTGCAAGTCACAAGCAGTTCCAATCCAGGGGTGTCAAATAGATATTGATAAGCAAATAATTTGGCTAAGCTTTCTGAAAATGAAGGCAAAATATATATAAATAAAGTGCAATGTTAAAACAGAAGGATAGGTAGCTGTAATTCTGATTCTTGAAGTGATCATTGTGCATTCCTGTGAGGGAGGTTTGGTCCCATGTGAACTACCCTTAAACATTCTTTAGCTGGATTTGAGGAGAATGTACTATCCTAGTATATTTTTTAAGAAGGTGCCCCTGCATTTCATTTCTTGAGCAGATACAGGTGAGTTCTCATCAGATATAATTGAGAAGCAGAATAATACAGTGATGGAGTGTTTTGTGAGTACACAAATTATAATTGGAGAAACAATTATGTAAGGTCTTTTAATCTTTAATTAAATTACTGTGTACCGATACTTCGTTTTTCTATTGTATTACTGATGTGTGTGTGTGGACAGACAGACTGACCGACAGACAGACATGATGTGAAAAGCAGTATTAGTATTTTGTTAAAAAATACTTGGAAACCTATATTCAGGCAATTTTTCAGGCAAAACAAAGTAGTAATCCATTCTTTGAAAATAACATTACATTTTGGTATTTGGCATGTTCTTTTAAAAAAATTTCAGGATCGAAAATCATCAGAAAAGCAGAAAGAAATAGAAAGAGAAAAGGAAAAACAGCAAAAAGAGCTCAATAAACAGAAACAAATTGAAAAGGTATGCATTTGATCAAGGTTTAACCGGATTTTTGAACTTTCAAAATAGCCATTTTATTTAATAAACAAGAGAAATTACTTTTCCTCATAATACTGATATTGATTGGTTTTAGATTAAAGCAGACATTTTTACATGGATAACATTGGAGATAGTACAACATTACTGGTTGCTAGAACCTGACAAGCAATGGCCTACTTTGGGTGGCCAGGAGACTTATGACTCACAAGTTGGAAACAGAATACTGCACCAGAAGTATCACTTATCATGAATCATATTCTTCCCAGAATTTTATTATTGAACATTGCTGAATGATTGAAGTTCTGTATACCCTATATAAAGCTTTATGTTCAGGTGGATGAATCCTGGTAATTCATTTTTAATGCAGGTAGTCATTGCTTACCATGTCTTGTTCAAAGTTAATGTCAGTGCTGTCCCTCAGTTACACAATCATCATTACAGTCCGTATATAGTCCTGTACCTGACATGTTGTTTTTCTTTTTTTCCTCTGCTTGCAGGTTGGAGAAGAAAAGATTACAAGAGAGTAAGCAGGATTACAATGGGGAATACATTGGGCTGTTTGCATAATGCCAGCATGAGCATATTGCTTTCAATGTATATTTCCAATTTGTGTCTATTTATTCTCTTGTAATCCTTTCCTAGCCAATTGTTGTCACTAAACAAGGACTACTTTAGTGTGTGGCTTACTGGCCACAGTAAAGTTACCAATAATGATATCTTTATTATTTACTATTTAAAATAATATTCACATAGCTTATGCATCAAATCAGTAAATGTTTTTCCCCTCAGGATTTAGAAGAGCAAAGTCGGTTAATTGCTGCTTCTAGTCGATCTAATCAGAGTGTTGGTGAAGGACAGTTTGTAGTTCTTAGCAATAGCCCATCAGAAGATAGTGATTTGGGTGAAGATGGAAAGAAGAAGCAAGAATCTGATGCATGAAGCACTTTCAGTGCAAGCCTTTGAACCTTTTGTCTGAAATGATAAATTGAAATGTAAAGTTACAATTTACAAAACAAATCATGTAAATTTGTTTTACATGATCCAACTCTGTATTCTCACTCATTAAGGTTGATCTTTCTTAAATGGCTCAGTGTAAATATGGATTTTTGTTCTCATACCATAAAGAAATGTAGTGAAATGTTCATGGCTGTAGCAGATTTGGATATTACAGAACTTATTCTGTTTCAATTACCTAGTTCTGGTGACTTAGAAAGTAATTTGTGTAACTTAAGAAGTAGATAGAAAATCTTTATGTTCAGTTTCTTTTCTTTGTTTTCAGAGAGGTTAATTGTTTTAGTCTCCTGCAGTAAAATAAAGAGTTTTCTACTTTTAAATATTAACATTTGATCTCATAACAATTGAGTCATATTAGTCTTCAAAGTGTCCTAAGCCTCTGAGCAAAAAAACAATTTTGATTCCTAAAAATGGCTGGGTCAATAATGGAAGCAGACTGATAACTTTTAATTAATGCTTTTAATAAGCATGTGGTGTATCTTAGAGTTCAAGGAAATTAGTGTCACTCCAATATTGTTTTAAAATGAAATATGAGAATATCATTTTTACTTGAAATTGTACTGGCTGGTAGTGATCTTGGCTTCTCCTCTGTATCCATAGAGCACTTTTGTGGAGGGTGGCAAAGACATTCAACCAAACACTGGAAAGTGCTTTGGAGTGTCAACGCACTGTGTATATTTGTAACATTATACAAATCGATTTTTAAATGTCTAGATGAGAATAAAGTGCATACACCTCTAACAGAATTGCCATGATTATTGGAATCAAGTTTTGTAAGTGTCTTCTCATTAGCAAAAGTTTGAGATTATGTTGGTGATAGAATCAGTTACATGGAAAAACTGTCAGATAATATTTCTAACACCTGTTGTCATATTTACCTAAATCCACATGTGATAGAAATACATACAAATTGCACATATTTGCTAAAGCTGAGAAAAATCAGGCAGGCACTTGTAATTCTATATCAGCTTATAGATTTGTGAGAAATGTAGTATTACAAAGCATGCAGTGATTTTTCATTACAGTACAAGTATACCATAGATACCGTACGTTTGTCATCTTTTATATTGAAATCTGCAAGCAGAAATTATATGGAAATTGAAGGCAGATCACAGACTTTGGAGAAAAAACTATTGATGGCCAATTAACCTGGACTGGAAAATCTTTTGAGATCAAGTAGGGATGTTTCTTTGTTCCTAATTGCAAGGGATAGAAGATATTTGGAGACCCAAGAAATAAAAGAGCTGTGATTGCTCATTGAGAAGTCTCCTGCCAGTTTTCGAAAGCTTTCCTTATGTTTTCAATTTGAGTATAAAATTGCAGATATGGAAATCATATATTCAGTTCTATTTTAGGCCACCGCACTCAAATTTGGCAATATCTGTTGCAATTGTTTATCCACAGTTTACAGCTATGTTAAACCACATAATACTATGAAATCATAAATTTAAAATAAATCACCAGTTCATTTTAAACAGATAGTGTGTATATTCTCTGTAAAGATGTATTATAATGTGAATAATACAAAATGATCTTTATTATAAAACAGTTTACAGGCTACTGCTCTGGAGTTCGAATGTACCCAAAATCCAACTTGTATGGATTGTATTTAGTAGCTCTAATTCCCATATTAGATTTTCTAGCGGGAATGTTCTCTTGAGTAGGAAAAAAAAGTATGATTTGGCTTTACAATCTGATTGGTTTATTGCTTGGAGCCAGCAGATAGACCTAGAATTCAGCAGTTCTGCTTTCGTTGTTCTGAAGGTAAAGTCCACTGAACTGAGTGAGATTTACTTTTGCATACACAAGTATAGGGTTATGCGGTCAAGGCACAAATGAACTTGGCAGTTGTGTTCTGTTGCTGGGCAAGTGCAGTTTCAAAGTTGCCTTCTGTACTGAATCATATTTCTAAGGACAACATTCAAGTTAAAATTGCGATATTTCTTTGAATAAGACATTCATCTCTGATGAACTATAGAAACATATTTTGCATGTATTGTAAGCCAGAGGCATTCAACTAATTTTATAGGATTTAAAAAAATCAGGACTGTTATTTGTGATATCTGAACAAAATTGTTACCCTGTTTATTTTTCTTTTGTTTTCACCTCTAACTGAAATCACTTTCTTTCTACAAATACATGAGCTAACTAAGCAAATTTCTGTTTGAACAAAACTTTTGCCTCCCCTGTAGCATAATGTCCTTCACACTCCTGGGGAAATTGAATTACACACAGGGACATGTTTTTCTAATTCATGCATTGATATTGTCAGGCAGTCAGAGATCATGACAGGACTAATCATCCACCATGTAACTGAGAAAATAATGTTCCATAATGAAATCTGTAAACAAGCCAAGAGGTTTGTACAAAAAAATTGGGGTGGCTTTTATAATACAGTGAATTAATCAGAAAGTAATGATTGTCTTGTTTCAGTGACTGATTTTTAAATTGAAAGTTAATTAAAACACTTAATTTCTCTTAATATTTGTATTAATATTTAGTGATTGTTTGCTCGATATTGTCAATTGCAAAGTAACATATTGATAGTAATAAAACAATTTGGGAAAGATTTCAGCGAAATCCAGTCAATTTTAGAGGGTGCTTTTCTACAATATTTATGTAAATATTTAGCATTTATTCTTCAAAGCACATCATATATTGGAAACATATTTCAAAATACCTTTGTGAAATGCATTTTAATTATGTCAGTAATGGAAGAATATCCATATAATAGAGATTCATTTATTGTACTTAATAAAGCAAAACTAACACCTGGTGTCCTATTTTTATTTGATTAGAATAGAAGAATTTTATGTTCTGTGAAAATTATATATTTAACTAGTGGTTGCAGTTTCTTAGACAAGATGAAGTGATACTTGTGACATAATACTATTCGATAAAAATTTCAAATATTTTATTTTTTCTATGTCAAATAACTGTAAATATATATATATACAATAGGTGTAGGCAATATATAAGACAGGAATATACAATTTTCATTATACCTGTAATGTAAAGGTACATGCAAGACCTGTTATCTTTGAAATACATGCTTCATTTATAATACTGCTTTTAAAAGAAAACCTTTTGGGGTTGTAAAACAATGTTTTTGAAGTTGCAATACATATACTTGCAATTAAAAACATATTATAGAATTTTAAATTACATCTTAAGGGTGTGGGCAGTAGAAACCTAGGGCTATTAAGGGATATCTGAATAGCACAAATATAAGACTAACTTTGGAATATTAAAAGTTAAATATATTTTTTAAGAGATACACAAGAAGTCTTGCTTAAAAATACAAGTACCAAACCAAAAGACCTTTCATGAGTGTATACGTGATCTACTTTTTTTGTGCCAATTAACACCTCTTACACATGCAAATTGTTTTCTTTCTGAAGGGAATATTCAACAGTACTTGTAAAGAAAAAGTCAATATTAGGCAGTATAGTTATGCCCTGCTTGTACGTCTTGAAAATGTTGTGTTAAAACAGCATACAATTATTTCAGTCCAATGTGGGCACCTATGAGCAAAGGGCACACTGTTGTTTTTAACTCTTGCTAATCTTTAAGAAACTTGCAATATTTACAGCAAAGGTGGAAAAATAATTCTAGTGGATTTTGTGAGCATATGGACAGTGAGCCAACAGATATTCTGAGGGAGGGTTGCAAGGAGAACCCTCTCCACTGATCGAATCTATATTATAGGGAACCCCTTTTTCCCAGACCAACTGAGGTGTTCATTGAAATCAGAAGATAAGGTATCACGAGGTTTGGGGACATCAGCTCCCAGAGTACATCATTTGAGTGTTGTTACATAAGTTATATTTGTGTGGTGTTAGATATTTCAAATTAAGATAGTTCATGTATCTATGCAAATGAAAATGCCATAAATCAAATCTGCAAAACTACATTGAGGTTTGAAAGTGTTTCATTGCATTAACTGTTCATCAAAGTACTTTTTTGTACTCTAGTATAAAGCAAGCAGACATATTAGTACCAACTAGAATTCTATTTTAAACATGCTTTAATATCTTTGTTCATTTATATATAGGATTATCTTCCAACTGCACTTATGCATTTGACTTAGAGGATTCCTTTTAGATGTCCTTGTCCATAGAGGTCATATTCCTTATAGAGGATATATTCTTTCAAACGGTTTGGTAATGGCAGAAATGTCAGGAAGACAGGACAGCGCAGACGTAAACGTCCTAAGCATTTTCGGATTCTCAGACGGCAAAGATGTTGCAAAGAACGTGTGTTTGCTGAAAATAAAATAATAGGTTTTGTAATATGAATTATACACTCCCACATCTGTTTCTAACTCATAAGAAAGAGCTGGATGAAAGAGATAAAAGTGACGGGAACCATGGAAAGAGAATGATCACACTATCTTCCTGTTCAGATTATTAACCTGGTCTCTATTGGATAGGGAGGGTCCCTCAGAATATCTGTATTGAGGATTATTGAGACAATCTGGTGGATAAAGTTGCTCAGATTTGCTCTGACCTGGATTCTGACCACCCCATCCCCAAACTCTACTATTGTTTAGCAGAGCCGTGAAGGTCTGGTCTTCACGTTGGCTTTTGACAAGGGAGAATGTGACTCCTTACTTCATTGCACTTCTAATATTTGATGTTTATCTTTTATTGATTTTATTATAATTTCTTTGATTGATTGTTGTGAGCCCAGAGGAGTTGAGTTTTGACATTGGTACAGTGTTGAACATTTAAGGGAGGCCCTTGGAATAAAGCATGAGTTAACTTCTGCCACAAGTACTTACATCCAGAAATTATATACAAGTCTGATTGGTATGTTATAATACATTTAGTATAGGATCTTCATCCATCATAGGATAGTATTTGTGCTCAATGTGTTTTTTATTTAATGTGGCAAATTTTAAATTGTTTTAACTGGTAATTGCAATGATAAAATTGTATGAGGAAAATAGATCTAGAAGATATTTTAAAAGATACTACTTTCTTCTATGCCTTAGCACTTCCAATGCTGAGGCATAGAAGAAAGTACTAATTACTAATCACTAATAAGTAGTAATTAAAGAGATTGCTCTGTGTAAAGATTTTTTATGCTGTGTATCAGTAGATTATTGTGATCTCTGCTTCAATGAAGAAGAAAAAATCCATATTTAGTAATGGAGAGATACTGATTGTCAAAATACAATGTTGAAAGTATTTCTTAAATAATTCAAAGTTTTAAATTATATTTACTAAAATGAAATCTTTTGATTGGTTTATTCTAACCATATATAGTAGTAAAAATAATTTTAAAAATAATACAGCTACTAATTTGAAAATTATGCAAGGTAGATGCAGTCAGTTATACTGGCAGGGAGTTCAATGCTGGAAAACCTGAAAGATCAAGTCAGGAACATATTGTCATGGAAAATATGTACGTGTGTGTGTGTGTGTGTGTGATTGACTTGATGGCGCATAAAGAATGGCTCCATCAATTTGAAAATTAAAGTGCATTGTGTCAATTATCTTTACATCCTATAATGTCTGCTGATAACTTTATTTGACACTTACACAAAATTGCATTGATTTCTGGCCACAGTTTTTGCTCTCGAAGAGTATCTTGAAGTTTGGAGCATATTCTAATATGATCTACATAGTCTAGCATCACTTGCACTACCTTCCCAGACAGGTACTTTAACCATGACAGTGTAATCACTTCACAGAACTGAGAGAAAACAAGAACATGAGAACACAGCATTTAATGCCTTATAAAGTGCCCGATGCATCCCAGACTAAATCAGCAACAAAATGAAGCAAAATAACCATACATCTAATACAATTTCACAAAAATACCAAGCAGACATCTTTGAAATAACTAAACACTTGCCATTTATTCTATAGAATGTCTCTGCTCAATGCATGTTTAAAGATTATGTATGATCCTTTTCAGTTTTGAAAACCAAACAAATCCCACCATCCCTTAAACACTGAGCAATTCATAAGTGCTAATCAGCATATAAATGAAGGATTAATCTCCCCCAGAAAGTACTTGCCATTGTGTCTTTGATAACAGTTGAGGTCCACCCTTCAAATAAGTACTTAGAATGCTTGCTGTCTCCATGAGGACAATCAAAACAGCGGGAAATATTGTATCCATAATTCAGCAACATCCTTAACAGGACTTCATCTTTCAGTGCGTACTGTAGAGCCGATGGAAAATGGGTTGTATTGACTCTACAAAAGTAATTCACGTTGGCTCCATGGCGAAGCAGGAGACTGATGAGTTCATAGTTACCCATTCTCAAGGCCACTTGGAGGCAATTAACAGGGTCTTGGTTTGGTAGGGCTCTGGCATCCAGGAGCAAATGAGCGGACTCAATATCCCCATTAGAGACTGCAAAATACAGTGCTGACCTCCTCTCATCATCATAATTTTTCTGAATTCTTCGATGCAACATAAAATTAGCATCAAAGCCAGATTTGAGTAGAAATTCAAGACACTGAGAATGTCCTCCTGCCGCTGCCGAGTGAAGTGGGCTGATTCCACTCTCCTTTATGGCACTGAAATCTGTGACTGGAATCAAAATCTGTAAAGCCCTAGCAATAAGATAAAGATAAAAATTCTTTCAAACAAATCCTTCAAAGATACCTCAATGCTTCCTATCAGAAAAGGCAATGAGATCACCATAAAGAGGCAAGAGTTGTAAGCTTCTCTAAGAGGAGTTTCCATCAACCATCAACTTTTTAGCCATTTAGTAAAATGCATATAAAAAGACAAGAATTTCAGTGGGGAAAATTTAAAAAAAAACCTCAGCAAATAATAAAATGGGAGAAATGCAAGCTGATTATTTCAAGTTATTTTATAAAGAAAAATAAATTCCTTAAGGTGCAACAGTAAGGGCAGTCCAAAGAAACAAAATGGTGTTGATCCGGTCTATTCATGTCTATAGTCTTCTATATTCACAAGCTTAGCTGTGGAAGACTGTTCTAATACCAACAGAATATTCATATTCACATAAATATGGAGAATGTATGTTACTTGTAAAGATGTCAAACAGATACACAAAACCCCTACCAATTGGCCTAACTTCTACAAATGTTTTTGTGTCATAAGACTAGGACAGTGAAATGCAAAAGAGAATGGACTTCCTTTCATAGATGTGTAGAAAGTACAATGTCAGTAGCTGAACAGTGCATAGAAACCTACAAGCTTTTTCTACATAGTTTTTGACGTTAAAGAAGACTTTTCTACCTAGTAACTCAGGATTTGACAAACAGTAAAGAAACGTTTCTCTCATCAGAGATATAATAAACCACAAAGTAGAATACTTGGGGGGGGGGGGGG
>JANHFT010004482.1:7024-37316 GCA_032467955.1 Pseudoxenodon macrops | reverse complement strand
ATGGATTCAGTATATTCTAACTTACAAGAAATGACCTCTATAAGCAGCTCTATGTATAGGAAGGTGACCAGATTGCTTTGGTACATTGGCATCAGCTCCATATTCTAGTAGGAGAGAGATGGAATCTGGGTTTCCTCCTCCAGCAGCCTCAAATAATATAGATGCAGAATCTGATGCTTGGGAAAGGATGTTGGCACCTATTGTGAAAACAGCAAAAAGCTTTTAATAATAAATCACAAATAATATGGTGTTTATGTGTTTAGTTTATATCAACATAAAATTACTACATTGTTGATATCAAGGAAGTATAATTGTTCTGTAGATCAGTACATTTACACTGAAGGTTTTGTACAGAACATCTCACCTTTACGCAGTAGGAGTTCCAGAATTTCTGTATGCCCATTCTGTGCTGCCAACGCTAGAGGGGTGAGCCCATATGAACTTCGTGGATCTGGATCTGCTTTGGACCAAATCAGTAATTCCACCATATCTTTCAAGCCTAATCTGGCTGCCTCATGTAAAGCTGTCCTTTTGTTGATACACTGTAGATTGGTATTGGCACCAAATTGTATCAATAAGGAAGCAATTTCATAAGATTCATGTTTAATTGCTGTAAAATATTAAAATAGGAAAGAGCAGCATTTGAAAATTTCATTTAACTCTCGGCTATTAAAGTATTCAGTATCCACTGAGCATATCAGACTAAACCTTTGTTTAGCAGTCTTACTTGTCGCTTGTATATGATTAAAAGAATCACATAGCAAAATGAAGTGCTAAACTTTAAAATAAACCTGTTCTTCAGTTTGTAAAAAAAATAAGAGATAGACATTTTACAGTGCTGTTCTTCATTCATATTTAGAAAAATTGTCTTTTTGAATTATGAATCACTAGGCAGAAAATATCTTCTCATATAGGCAACTATATCCTTACATTTGGCATGGAAAAACCACTTTCAATCAATGCAAGCTATCATTATTTTAAAACTGGGAATGTTTAATTATTGTTCAGACAAACAATATAATT
The DNA here is from genome assembly GCA_032467955.1 of Pseudoxenodon macrops. Lineage (NCBI taxonomy): Eukaryota > Metazoa > Chordata > Lepidosauria > Squamata > Pseudoxenodontidae > Pseudoxenodon > Pseudoxenodon macrops. The sequence continues at coordinate 36,293 of JANHFT010004482.1, read as the reverse complement.
TGGTTTACCAATAATTAAAGCAGAATCTTCTTCTTCATTCTTAGTATCAGGATCAAACCCATTGATTAGCAGAACATTGACATTTTTCACAAGACATTTGTCCACAGCTAGAAACAGAGGAGTTTCTCCTTTCAGGTTGGTCTGTTGCCAGACAGTAGGGTGTGAGGCTGAAAGAGAGTTTTGTTTGAATTGATAAGTTAACATATGAAACTGACAAGAATCACACGTAGTCCTCAAAGGGACATTACCTTTCAAAGTAATTTCTAGAATATTCTTGTTTGCTTGTACTGCTGCTTCATGAAGAGGAAGCCAACCTTGGGAGTCTATTTCCTGAAAAGCAGATCCATTCCTCATCAACTTAAGTAAAGATTCTTCTTCGCCTGTTATGAGTATGAAAGATCTACAATTTATGCTCTTTAAACTCAAAGGCCACTTTGTTTTAGTAATAAGTAACAAACTCTTGTTAAAATAATAAAAGGATGCCTCACACCTGCAGGTGCTACTTTTAATTCCTTCACACATGAGGATTGAGATCAACTAATTGAGATTTTTAACTAATTGTGTATTTTTATAAATTCCCACCCAAGAAAATGTAACCTATTACTTAACTTTCCGAATGGCAGTGATGATCTTTCTGTAATCTGGACTTGTTGTGAAACAAAAGCTGCAAACAGAATGAAATAGCATTAAAAAAGTCAAATAAGCCAGAAATATTTTCATATCACACTGCATTTCAAACGGCAAAAAATGGTGAAAAAATTTGTATATTTAATGTATTGGTGTTTCATGCAAGAAAAACTAGGTCTTACACAACTAGTGAGTAAGCTTCTGGGGTATCCCGGAATTGAGAATAGTTTACCAAACTCTTTGACTTGAGTTTACAAGTCTTGACAGTTACCTGAACTTTTAACTGCAAGCAGAGTAGAAATGTCACTCCCTAGTGCTTTTTTTTTTTTTTTGTATCCTCAGGGTAGTTGTATCTGACTGACATGCCGATACTCACTGATTTGAAAGTTTAGTGAGACCTATTGATGTGACTTGCTCTTCTTTCTCTGGGATAAAGAGAATTAGACTCAAGGTGTGTCCAATCTGAATGCTATGGTCAAGCCAAAATATCCAACTCACTAGTTATAGGGAAGATTTCCCTTTGGTCACATTTGGAACCTTTAAACATTAGGATTCTTGCAGGCATGTCTAGTTGGGTAAAGTACCCAGTTTAATTATATTTAGCATGTATGTATGTGCATGTGAAAGCCACAGTTTTTCAATTTCTGCCTTTATTTATTTATTATTTCATAAAGAGCTCATATGTTTCTGCTTTCTATGGCTATATATAAATTACTTAGTTCAACTTCCCTTATTTCCCCCTCTATTCTGTCAAATCTGTTTTTATCTCACTGAATTCAGAGCTCTATTCTGTATGTTAGGTCTTCCTGTCATTAAACAACTCATGTGCCATTCTTCTTGCTTTTCTCTCATTGAATGGAATAATTGCATTCCATTGCAATAGTGACTGTTACTATTGCTTCTTTGCTCCTAAAAGTCTCAGGAATGGCTCCTAAAGGATTTTTAAATTTTGAATCAAACTGTTATTGTTAGCCCAACAAAAGGGGGAAATTGTTAAATATGTAATTGGAGAGTAATCCTATTAATTGTATTTTATTGTAATGAAAGTTAAAGAACATGAATTGCAATGTTATTTTACTTTGACTCTGCATCGTGGCTTTTGGAAAGTAGCCACCACGATGGCCTTGACCTGGAACAAGTTGTGTTCTCCTGTTCTGGGGCTTACTAATTCCTGAAGAAAGTGAAGTCACAGGAATTTATCACTGTAGGAGAAAGCAGGAAAATTGACATTTTCTACCGAATAAGAGTTCACAATATTGCAGAATAAGGCATTAGGGACTGGATGATAAGAAATTATTTGAAATGATGGGGGGAATGCCTACCCTTCCCTCATTGTAATTAAATATGGCAATGTTTAGGAAAATAGCTTTTAGTAACTCTGTCCATTCAAGTAAAATAAAATAGCCCCGTAGACAGGAGCTGGGTGACAAGCAGTTCATGGCCTGCTCTGTGCCTTATTTTTCATTGATTTATTTATTTACTGCAGTTCCCAAAGCCACCAGAGATTAATCTGCCAAACGTTGATTACAGGTTGCCCAATAACAGGGGTGGCACAGCTTTTGGAATTTCCCCCCCCTACAAACTGAGAATAAAACAAGATTAATGAACTTATTTGACAATAAAAAAGAAATGTAAAACCAAAATTAAAAAGAAAAAAACAGCCTGTTCCTCTGATGAAATAATAATTCACTTCATTATCATTAATCATATAGATCTTGGCTACCAGAGTAGGAAGTTTATCTCCAACTGTAAAATTGCTGCCTACCCTTTCTTTAAAGGGAGGCAGCAAAAGATCAATACTTTACTTTAATAAAACATTAAAAACAATAACAGAACAAACAAAGCTAAAAACGTAATTGGTATTATAATGGAAAATACAATACAATAGGTACACTTTAGAATTTATACATTTATGTCAATCTTTTTGGGACGAAAGGTTTTTCATATTAAATGGGTACTAGCCACATTTATAAATAAAAACATGCCTTGTCCTAAAGATACAAAAATCATCACATAATATGGAAATCCCATGCCTGTAACAATATTCTGGAAACAGTCACACAGCATTCTGTGAAACTATCTATTTCAAACATTACATAGTTTCTGTTCCAAGAAACATTTTAACAGATGCTAGAAACAATATATCAAAGGCAGGGCACACCTGTCACTCTTTGCAGTAGTCACCGTCTTGCTCCAGGGGATGTCTTGCAGGCTTTGCTGAATGACAAGCTGCATAGAGATGTCGTCCTCAGCTTCCTCATCATGCATTTTTGTAGTATCATACAGGTTAAAACCACATATCTTAAATTAAAGAATGAAGCGGGGTTAAATGTTATGTTGCAACTTCTAGAAATATCAATAGCTAGAGACATAGAAATATATAATGATAAACAAAAGCAAAGAATTCTTAACTGTCCTGTCTCAATCTCTTTTTGAGCATTAACCTGATAGACACCAAAACCATCAGGATCACACTAGGCAGATCAGGTTATCAATTTGACATCTTTTTGCTCCTCTTTCTGAGCATATGCCAGAGTTTGAAGGCTCAATTCTTCCTAATGCTTCGTTCTCCTGTTTACTGCCCACACCCTTGCTAAGCTGTTCAACATGTTCCTACTGAGATCTCTTTTGCAATGCCCTTCCTCACTCTGCTCATATTTGCTGTATGTGTCAAGAAAGTGCTGGGTCATGGTACATTAAAAAGCAACAATTCAGCTGAAAGCTGCTTAGACTGAATGGAAAGATATGCAGAACACCTCAATTTTATTAACAAACATGGAATATCATTTGCAATGCAGATGTTTCCTTGTAAAAAAATCACTAGCATTTGATTTAATAGTCTATTACTGTTCAGGAAACACTGTTGTATATTAAAAATGGCTTACACCATAACAACAGAATTAGTGAGAGAATTAAGCCAAAGTGGAGCATTTTCACTGGCACTGTTTTCAATTGTTTTCCCCCATTAAAATAAATGGTATTGAGATATATTTTCATTTGGCTGTATCAAAATAAATGCAAAACTATATGCATAAATATTGGAAAAGTGTTAAAGTTATTAAGCAAAGTTTATAGGATACAGGAAGATCACAAAACGCTTTTTCTCTTTGGAATGCTAACACATAAAAAGCAAAACATGCAAATACACGCACACACTTGTGTTACTCCTGGAATAGTAAAAAACAACATTCCAGCAATACCAACGTTTAACTTTTATTATTTAGAAATAGCTTAGGAAGCTAAGCTTTGGGAGAACTGACTTTTTATAATGACAACACACATTTTCCTCACCTTTCTCCCACATTTGACACACAGACTGCTCACTCTAAGCAAGTATCAAAACCAAAATGTGATGTTTGATGTATTGAAAAATGATCCTGGGCTCATTGCATCATTGCAGCCATTAATAACTCACTATAAATATCTGACTGTAAGACATTCTCTAAATGAGGGTCAGCAAATGAACTACATGTATGAATAACAAAACATATCCAAAGAACAGGCATTTTAAAATCAGACTGTAATAACTGTTAGGAAAATTTAATTCGTTTCAGGAAATTCCTAAATGCACGGCATATAATTAAAGCAGCAGGAAGAACCTGGGAAGTTATTCAGTACCAGATAACTAGTCGTATATAGAAAAACATGAAGGGCATTGATTCATTCATTATGAGCCATGAAATCAATGTTTACTCTTCGCAATAGCAATAGCACTTAGACTTATATACTGCTTCACAGTGTTTTACAGCCCTCTGTAGAGGATTGCATGTGAAATGATTTTGGGGAGAGTTCAGTTCGAATGTTAGCAAATATCATATACACATCATATCAGAAACCAAAAAGCTTATTTGCAACAACAGAATCCAGGTATTATTCTTCATTAAAATTGACCAAAACTATGCAAGCCAGACATACATCTCTGGTACTAGCAGCCATTAATGTATAAATAGGACGTGCACTTGAATCAAAGAAGAAGTGTTAAGGAAACACCAATTTTGCAGAGAATCTCTAGGATATTCTCTTAATCACAGAACTTGGAAGGGCAAGTTTATTTTCCATTAAATAGTTCTACTCTGCCCCTGCACTCCAGTTAAGCATGTTGCAAAAACAAGGCTATTGTGCTAAAACAGTCCATAAATAAAAATGGACTTCTTGCTTTTTCTGTGATGCCTGCTAGTTTTGGATTGTAATGATGCCTCAACACACAACATATATTATTGATTATGCTATCACAACAACTCTTTCCACAATATGATCAAGACAGGGGTGGGTTCTAACTTACCTCGCTGCCGGTTCGCTGCCTCCTGCGCCTTGTGGGTGCACTTCGTGGGTGCGTGCATGCGTAGTAGAAAAAAAGCTGAAAAGATGGCAACGCATGCACAGTGCTGGAAACTTGGCTTCTGCGCATGCGCAGAAGAAAAAAATAAAAAATAAAAATAAAAATCCCCCCCCAAAAAAAAGATGGCGGCATCCACGGACCAGAACCAGCTCCATAACGTCACCAGCGGCTTACTACCGACTCGGTAAAACCTGTCCGAACCAGTAGGAACCCACCCCTGGATGAAGAACTAATTCCAGCTACTCTGGGATAAAAATATGTGCCAATCCACACATCAGTACGGTAGCAAAGTGGAATGGTTTTATATTTTAAAAAAAACATACACACAAAAGATGAAGAAACATGGCTGCAAAATAATGGTCCACTGAGGATATTCTGTTCAGCTGGGGAATGAAGGGTTAACAATTTTAATCTAATTCACCTAACAGAGTCTGTCACCCTCAAAAAAAGCAGAAGAGTTGTCCAGAAAACAAAAATCAACACAGACTAAATCAAATGTTTTAGATATTCAAATGTTAACAGTTGAAAGGAAGCAAAATTTTTGAACAAAAGGAAATTTATTTTTCAACAACTTCAACATGAATTATGATGGACTAAAAATATATTTTGCACATTAAACACTTTTCTTATAAAAGAACGGAAGAAAGAACATCAATAAACAAGAATGGGTTCAGTTTATTGTAAAATAGTGTTACCAGTTTGAAAGTCTAAATGATCAAAATATTTTAAAAGTCCTTTGGTCTAGGGAAAGATATGAATATGAATCAATTAGTTTCATCTGGTTTGAGTTCTACATAATTAGTCATCCAACTGACAAAGTAGAGCAACTCCTCGCTTGATCCAATGCTGGACTGGCTGGTCGGTTAACAACTTCATTGCGATGACAAAGTTAGTTGAATGCCCAGTTGTTGAAAGGACTCCTTTGCGTTCACTTGTCTTGTACAGCGGACACACATATGCATTTGTTTTCTGGATCTCTAATGTTTTGGCTGCAAGAGAAAAATTCTGTAATGTGAAATAACTGAGGATAAAATGAAATAAAAATACTGAATGCCTACAATTTACAAATTGCACTGCAGCCCGATGGAGTAAAACTGAAGGAAAACCACCACCACACACATTGCATCTCTTGAGGTAGGCAATTAAACATGTGACTATAAGTGAAATATTATGGATTAACTTCTTATACTTCTCTCTGACATCTTAGTTTTGAGTATGATGGGATTCCTTTACATTATTTGCATGTTTAAAATATCCCTCTTTGACAGTGGCAATTTGAGAATAAAAGAAAATTATAGTTAAAAACTGTTTTAAGTTCAAACAAATACTAACATAAAAAGGGGAGTAGGAAAATGCCTTGATTTAGTGCCTAAATTTCAATAGCAATGCTATCTGAGCTCTTCCAGAGATACAGACTGAATTAACTGGCACCACCAAAAAGAATGAATTTTAATTGTTAAATGATTTCAATAAATATAATGTTTTCTGAAGAACATCTGAGATTGGATTGATTTTTATTGGTGGAAATATCTGGTCCAAAGTGATTTAGGGCTTTAGAAGTCAAAGTAATACATAAACTAGTATCTAGAAATAAATATCAGTCATGCTGTCATTTGAAGTTTGTTTTTTAAAATAACCATAAATATTCAGATCATTGAACCCTTGTTTAGAATCTTGATGTCATGTTACAAGAGAGATTTCCTGTAATAGTCAATGACCTTACATGCAATATATTAAAGATAAAGATAACAGTTTCCCCTGCCCAGTGGCATCTGACTCTTTGGGGTGGTGCTCATCTCAGTTTCTTGGCCAATAGAGCCAGTGTTGTACGAAGATATTTCTGTAGTCATGTGGCCAGCATGAATATACACTGAGGCTGAAAGAATGCTGTTCCTTCCCACCAAAGTGGTACCAATATATCTACTACTTGCACGCTTTCAAACTACTAGGTTGGCAGGAGCTGGGGTAAGTAAGGGGAACTCACCCTGCTGCATAGCACCGTGGTCTTGTACGCGGGCTGTCAGCTTTCTAATTGACAAGCTCAGTGTCTTTAACCACTGAGCCATTGCCCCCTTGCAGGCAATATATTACAGTAATGTAAACAGCAAGTTTAAAATGCATATTGAGAGACTATGACAGGCCATAAATGACATAGTAACATTTAAAAGTAGGAATCAATAGCCCTGCCAATTAACATTCGCATTTGATACTGAAAGAGTGTAATGAAACCTTTGTAAATAGTTAACATATAGTAGGTACATATAAAAGCTAATTTACAACAATTGACAGATTTAGTACATATCCACATGTTTTCCTATGGATCACTCCTATGAAACAACATAGTTGCAACAATGAATATTAGGGTCATGCACATGCCATATGATATTCCTGTCCATCTCCCCCATCACAACCATGACACTGTTCAGTTACCACCACCACACTAGTCACCTGCAGCACCGATCCACAAAGATAGGATGATGGAGGCTGCATGGAAGCAGCTTCTACCACCCTACCACCATGGATCAAGAGCTCCAGGTGATCTATGTGAAAGACAATGAAATGGTGCAGAACTAACAATACTATAAAATTGCTTCTGCTAGAACTATATCTCACTACCACATAAGGGATAGCAATTGGTTCTTATTTTTCCCAGTTGGCATGTAGGAAAAATTTAGTGGGAAGGGAAATGAAAATATACAGGGGTCTCTCAGTACTTGTTGTTAATTGGTTCAAGGAGGCATGGTGACTAACAAAAATGATAGTAGCAAACAATTTTTTCCCCATAAGGAATAATGTAGTGGGTTGCAAGGCAGCCGACACTGATGAGTTCTAGCTTGTGCATTGAGTATCAAACAAACAATGAGAACTGGGACAAAAAATTTCACATCAAAATGTGTTGAGTTCCAAATTCAATGAATTTCAAAGCAGTTGAGTGCCAAAGTACCATTGTATATAGAAAATGTATATAGAAATATAGTTTTGCTATGCTGGCAACAATACACTTTTTGTATTGTACCTGAATGCTAGCTATAATGATATTTCTTTATTGTGGCTAACATCCAGATATAAAAAAATAAGAGTTCTGATGTGAACAACTTGAAAGGAAACAACTAGGACATCTTGTTATGTAACTTAAACCTTGTAAAGTAATCGGTAATCTAACATTAAGGAATCAAATCCACTAATTTGTTGCAAGAGATACGGGATTGGACATTTTCAAATAATTGCTGGTAAAACATTTGCTTACCTGGTTTTATCCAAATAATGGGCATCATGTCAAAGAGAATTTTGGGATGCTGTTCACCTAGGAGCCCTCTGGTAAAAAAAAATACAATAATTGTGGAAAACTAATATAATACAGTTAAAAAGAATGAAGTTTTATGTAGTATAACATATTTATGAAAAAGAAGAAAACTATAGCTACTCCAGTCATCATAAATTTGATCTTCCACCATAAATTAAAGATTGGTGCTTCAGTATAGAGTGGTTATGTTTGTGAAGTTATTAGTGAATGCCACTTCCTATTCAATTCAGTGGAGGGAAATGATCTGAGCAAATATTAATAGATGATCCCAGTTAGACAACATCCAGTTAGAAGATGGGAGTACAGAAGAATGTCTTCATATTAGTTGTGAAGTGGTAAAGAAGTGTACAAACCCAACCATCATTTAGAATATTTACTACTATTCCCATATTTTGAAGGAGAATTTTGCCTTTAAATCTATAGCATATATTACATCTCATGACTTTTATAAAACAATTTAATGCATCACTGTTTTACAGTGCCATATCTCTGTTGAAAACATCCAGGTTACCACAGCTGGCAGCAAATAGTTCAGGTTTTCTGCATCATGCCAGTTGGTGGTTATCTAGCATTTGGCATCTCAGTGTGATGGCCCTGCTTTTATTCCTACTGATTTTGCTAGGAAAAGGGAATGTAAGATGTCAAATTACAAAAATACGTTAAAAATAGTATTCAATGAAAGGGGAAGAAGCAATTTTAATACTGTATATGCCATACACATTTACTACTAACATTGCTCTATCCCAGCGAGCTCCATCTAAAAATAGCCCATTGATGTAAACACCATCTTCTGGAGCAGCAGTCGAAGTATTCCTTGGAATAACCTGAACAAAATAAAAACAATAAATTATTGCTGTGTTACACTATTTGTTCGTTTGAGATTGGAAATATGGTGACATTTTTAGCAATGAATTTTAGTACTAGCTTTTCCAATATGAACAACGGAAGTACTGCAGTGGTGAAATCCATTTTTTTTTTACTACCGGCTCTGTGGGTGTTGCTTGGTGGGCATGGTGTGGCTTGTTGCATATTAAATAAAAATTTAATAAATAAATAATAAATGTGGCAAAGGAAGGATACTGCAAAATCTCCATTCCCTCCTCACTCCAGGGGAAGAATACTGCAAAATCCCCATTCCCTCCCCACTCCTGGGGCCAGCCAGAGGTGGTATTTGCCAGTTCTCCAAACTACTCAAAATTTCCGCTACTGGTTCTCCAGAATCTGTCAGAACCTGCTGGATTTCACCCCTGAAGTACTGTATTTGGAGATTACTCTTCTTTAAATTTCCTTTTTCTTACATCCAGACCTTGATTTTTGTTGAGTATAGCTGGATAAATTAATAATGAATAGCCGGAAATCTAAAGCAGGAAAAGTGTTTCTTCTGGAAACACAGGTATTTTTATTTTGCTTGTCACCAGCTCTCTAAAAAAACAGTGCCTTTGATGAGGTACATCCCAAGTGGTTACTAACCAATTGCAGGAAAACTCATGGCTCCTCTAACAAGCTTCTAACACATGCAGCAAGCATGCTGATGTTGGGTTTTAAACTCCATTCCCATTTTGGACCAAAGCACCTGCACATATATAACAATGAATTGTGTCTTAATTGCCTCCCAGGTCCTCACTAATTACGGTAAGTTAGATTGCTATTAAAATGAGAGTTCCAGCTGAGGAAAATGGCAAACTAGATAGATGTCTCTGAAGGAGCAGAGATGACCAAATGTCAAAAGCTGACAGATGGCAGTTTGCACCACCCAAAGAAAGCTCTCTAGTTAAGAAGAAAATGAGAGATTGTCCACTTGGCCTCCAGATACCAGAGGGCAGAATGACAGGGGTGGTAGAGTCCAGGATAGCCAGAAAGGCAGAGGTGGTGGAGGAGATAGGCGGGTGCAGGAATTTGAAGCAGAGTGAGCACGACATGGCAACAGAAGCATGAGCTGTTGGCCTAACAATGGTGTGATCCAGGCTTAATGACAATAACTAGGATTACTGGAACTGCTGTTGCTAAGCAATACAGTCACTTGATGTTTCGCCTAATGACTTAGTGAAAATTCTGATCTCAGTTAGGATCTTTAAGCAACAACTAACAATATCTGGGAAGGAAACAAATTTTTTGAATGACCAAGCAGAAGATAAAAAGCTACATCAAATTCTCCACCACAACCTTGGTGCCCGCTTGCCTGTGTGTTTGTGGTTTACCTGTATGCAACTTTAGCTATAGCTATTTCTTTAAGAGGAACTGAACTGTTTGATTTCCTGCACAGTTTTTTCCATACTTCTTCCTGTTTTTCCAGGCTACATTTATGTTTTCCTAATAGATGTTGTGTACCTTCTCCAAGGCTATTTGGGTATTTATATACAATATGCAGGAGCTATTACAAAAATATTAGAATGTCCTGGAAAGACAGGATGGAGTAAAAGGGGATCAAGATTGGCCTGTCTTATTTCTCTTAGCTTTGAAATATTCTATTATGATGACAATAAAGTAGGATGCTAGTACTTATTGTAGTATCTGTTTTCTGCCTTCATCTACCTCGCAAGACTGAGGAATGAAAATATGAATTCAACATATGAATTAACACAGTTATCTACTGATACATGTAATCTGTAAAATTCAGCCTTTGACACCTAATTTTACCTGAAACTCATATCCCAGGAGATCAATAGGAATAGTGTACTTCCTGGCATAATTCTGCATCGCTCCAGTTAAAAATGCTTGTGTGAAAAAGAATCCTGAGAGCCAAAACACATATGGTTTTCCAGAGTCATACCAATCCTTGGAAAAGAAATAGAAGAATAATCTTGGTTTAGAATCTTATTTTATTTAAAAGAAATCTATTGGCAAAGTATTAATAGCCATAGCAAATTATTTCACAATAATAAAATGATTAATTATATGCTTGCTGTTTTACCTGTAAGAATTTCAGTCTAGCTAAAAAATCTAGAATATAGCTTCCCAGTGGTTTCAGACTTGGATATGAACGTTTAGCCCAGTTTTCTGCAACCTTTCCAATAAGAAGACTGGCACAAAGGGCTTCTAATTCAGAATCCATCACAACCAATCCTTTAATCGCTTTCTTCAAATTTACCAAAGTTGTGCGTATGGTTCTTATTAAACTAAATGTACAAAAATGAAGACACATAATTCAAGATGCAAATTTTATATAATCTACAAATAATTACATGTACAAATGATTATACTGTACTCTATTTTCTAAAAAAAGGATAGTTATGATAGCTTTAAAACGTATTTATAATTTAACAGTTTCTATTGTAGGATTAGGAGATTTAGTATGATCCATGTTCATATCTAGAAAATTAAATGTAAAAATATGAAGAAAACACAAAGCCCTTACTTGTTAAAACGTTCCATTTCTTGCACCAGAACAGTATTCATACTTTCTTCATATCTCACAGGATATTTAATAAGTGCTGTCTCAATATCATAATCTTTTGGAAGCTAGAAATGTTGATATACTTATTTTAATTCTGACAAATGTACATTTGTTTTATGAATATATTTATAGAACCATAATAAATTAAGATAAGGCAAATACAAAGAATTCAAATCCCTATTACGAAATTCTAAATGCTATTACCCAAATTCTACATTCTACATAGCACGTATTATTTCAGTGAGAGAATGAGAAGATTATTTAAGGAGACTAAATATCTTTCAACAAAATCACATGAAATTATTTTCTTTCTTTTCCCCCCATTAAATGAAAATTAAGGGAACATTTTTTACTACATTGTTGTGAATGGAGTCTACAAACCAGATTACAGTTTCATGATTCATACCTAGCTCTTTGTCTCATACAAAGAAGTTATTGATTTCTTTCTTTCTGTTTTGAGTTGTTGTGTTTTATTTATTTGAGCATGATGGAATTTGGCATTGAAGTTCAACTGTTGTTCATATTTCAAGTTACAGCAAATATGTCCCTACTGCAATAACATTTATTATTGAATACATATTTATATATATATATATTGAATGCATTATAAATACCTAATACACTTTTATATCTTTCCAGATCTCTGAATAAGATTCAAGTTTGGTATATAGGCAAATGTGAAAATCATTTATTTTTTAACATGGCACAATAGCGCCCCCTAAAGAATCTGTCAAACATTTTGCTAAGAAGTCTAAATTGAGATAATTTATATTGTTTCCAAAAGCAGCTATAATCTTTTTAATGCAGGCATAACTGTTGAAAATTAGTGTCTTTATCAGTCACTAGGTAATGAAGTATGTAGGTTCAACTACCAGGTGATTTATCATATAGTTGGGTAGAGCCATCAAAAATGGAGCATACAATATTTGCTTAATTAAAGCAATAAACTCCACATTGTGTAAAATTGGGAAGATAATGTGTCATGAAATGAAAAAGAGCTTACAGAAATAAACAGCTCAGATTATCCCTTTCAATCATTTCTCTCTATAGCATACTCCACACATGTGTTGAAACCCCAGATTTTATTTAATCAGGTAATTTGTAACTATAGTTAATTTAGTTAGACCAAATGCATTTTTTGTATTTTAATAATTAAGAACTTTAAACAATATAGATTAGATTAGACCAAATTAGACTAACATCAGAAAAATAATTCTGAAGCAGTTATAGTATAATTTATTTCAGTTCATATTACCTTGTTAAGGATGTCGTCTGCAATTTCATATAAAGTGCTGTCACCACCACCTTTAGACCCTCCTTGATTGCTTCCTCCTTGTGTCAGCAGAAGAGATTCAAAAATGATTTTTGTTTGCTGGAGATCCTTTGATATATCTACATTATCATGCAGTCCAAACACTTCTGGTTGCTGACTAATGGGAAGATTCTAGATAATAGGACAAAATTAATTATTTAGGAATGAGAAATATTAATCTAATCATAATTTGGATTTCATTTGGCCCTATTTTTTATTTAGTAAAAAGGTAATATATTACAGTTGTTTATAGATAAAAATGTGCTCAAGATGAACTTAACTTGCAAAATACTTTTTAAAAATATGAACCCTGTACATAAAATCATACCTTAATAAATTCAATGTAATCATCATAAGCGCCCCTTGGGGGAGCATAATAGTTGCCACTGGGAGAAAACTTATAATGTGAATTCTCCACTATATCTGTATTGTAAAAGTCAGCAAGCATAGTCAATAGCAGACGTCTGTCCCAGTCATCTGTCACTCTTCCTCCATAGTTGCACTCACCCGTAAGGTAAGTTATTGCTTCAAATGGGATGTGTTCATACTCATTTATAAACAGCTGAAATTGTAAACAAAGTACTCAGCAGTGCAGAACAACAATATTCAGGTGTTCCCTAAACTTCTCTAAATGTTTTGATCTATTAAAAGTGTATCAATATTTCAAGACTGGACTATTTTTCCCAGCAGGGTTCTGGAATGCCCACTTCAAAGGACATCAAAGAAACATGGAAAAGTCATATCAATAATAATATATTTAACAGAACAGTTCATGCTTCAGACAGGTTTACCAGGCTTTCTTTTGGTAAGGAAATGTTAGGCATGAAACACAGATTGATATATCTAAGTTTCTTAGTAGTAGTAGGGTCTACTCAAATATGAATTTAGAATGGAATCAACTTATGAACTTTTTGTTACAAAATCTTGGGTAGATTTTGGAAGAAACAAAGAGTTTTACCTGCAATTGTCTGACACTGATTCGCAAGTCTGATTCATTAAATCCATAAGGAATATTCCATCCCAGAGGTCCAAATTTTTTTCTCTCCTGTACTAGGGCATGAAAAAAGCAAACTCCAAACAGCAGCTTCTCCCATCTCTTTTAGGGGGAAAAACACTTAGTTAACCCAGAAGGAAATAAGACCAGGCAAATACAACTGAAAAATTCTGTGTCTACAAAACTTTTGGCTGGTAATAACATTCAAAAGTTGTTTTGGCCATACAATATTTTCACTAACTCCAATGAGTTGTCTTTTCCCAGCAGTACATTCCTGACCAATATTTTATATTACTCTGAATCCTTTCAGAGGTTTGCCACTTGTCTAATTGCTGCTCGGCTAGGCAGCCCACATAGAGCATTTCTTTTAATACATTGATTGGATGAGAGAGTCTCTTTTATTGTACAAGGATGAAGAACTTAGTCTCCTTGAAGTCAACAGTGAAATAATAAGAGTTACCATTTTGTAGGACTATGGATAAAAAACTTTTGCAATTGTGGTAGAGGAAAAAGATAACAAGACAGGGAGATATCGGCAAGTATGTGCAGTAGACATTTTATAAAAAGGCCAAAAATACAAACTTTATACATAAATCTTTATATAAAAGACCATACTTTCATACTTTAAAGCTACACCTTAATATTTGGCGAACAAAACTGTGTAATTTTTGCTAATTAATTATCTCTTTACCAATTTTTATGAAGAAAGTTACCTGCTCCTTTCCAGGACACCCAGTAAAAAAGTCTGGATCAGAAATTGGATCAGAGAGGAAAGACTGAAGTAAGTTTAGCCGGAGGCCTGTAGGAGGCTCATTTGTCATCTTCACACCATTCTGAAGAATGGTGACTGGAAACTAGGGAAAACAAGCATGGTAACTTTACTAACAGTTCTCTTTTTATATATTCTTTTAAATTATTCAGCACACACTATCTTTTTAAAATATTGTGCCTAGTGTTTTTTTGCATCTTTACATCAACCAATGAATCAATCTAACAATCAAGTCATGAGGTTCAATAGTCTGTTTTGTTCTGATTTTTAAAATTTTTCATATATACCGGTAATTCAATTATTGCCCTTCAGTACAGCTATTTTTCATTGTGTACGACATCAATATGTTAATCTTGAGAATTAGATTAATAATAGTTTCAGTGTTAATTGACTCAGGGGTACCAGGCAACAAATTTCATACACAATAAATCTAATACATTTCGTCAGTCTTAGAGCCGTCCAAAATATATAGCAAGAATCATCTTTAGGACTCCTGTAGCCAAATTATTTAGGGCTTTAAAGATCAGTAACAGCATTTGACCTGAATTAACTATTGTACTTCTGTAAAGGATTTTTTTTTAATGGAGTGCACCCTATGTGTGCCAATACAGCATGAGTACTTCCTGGTTGGTGGGAGATGAGTAAGGATGTATTGGATATCAACGTAATCTCTACATTAGAAATTCTAGTTTGTACAGAATAGCATTAGCATGCTATGGGTAAAACAGAGCTTTGGCTGTGCTTGGGTCCTATTGGTCAGAATTTACCACATTAACCAGCACTGGACAATTAGCAGATACCACTGAGGTAAATAACCTCACCTAATCTTTCCTTCTCTAAATAAAAAGCAGGAATACATTTAAGTAACTTAGGGTCACCTCAAACCACAAGATGGGCAGCAAATAAATGTAATAATAAATAAATATGAAATATTTATTATTATTATTATTATTGCTCGCCAAATATTTATTAAAGTCATGATGGGTTGCAGAGAACATCTTTGGGGCTATCTGATGACAGCTATGAAATATTTATTTATTATAGAATACAAAAGTTTCATAAATATTCAGGTACATTTCATATTTGAAATACCTTGGGTGATGGATAACTAGTCAGCCAGAGTCTGAAAGAGGAATGGCAAGTTTCACTGTTAAACTCTTCACAGATTTTCTCCAGCATTGGCATCCAGGAAACAGCAAGATGGCAATTTTGTAAACAAACCCAGGTCCCTTCCTCCATTCCTTCTCTAATCATTTTTGTTGCTATTGGTCCTTGCCCTTGTCCCAAAGAGATGGACTGAAATTTATTTCCAATCATATTTTTGTCATTTGCAAATTTTAAAAGACCTGGCACAAAAACAGTAATACATTAATATTTGTCTGAAAATAAATCACATATCTAAAATTATTTGTAAATCATGCCTTTTAGTTTACCAACACATTGTATTCAAAATCAGATTTGATAAATGTCTACATTTCATTTGTAGCTTTGAGGTATGAATGGATTAATATGGGACAATTTATATACACTAACATGCAAATAACTATGTTTATAATTTGGAAATATATAGATGTTTACATCATCAAAAAAGATAGTTACATTATTAGTATATTATGTGTATTATAGAATATCCTAGTACTACTTCTGTTCATAATATCTGAAACTAAAATTCTAAGACTGAGTCACATTCTAATCTCTTTAGATCATGGAAAGCATTATTTTTATCATTTTTTCAAGAAGATAATGAGGAAAAAGCCAGCCTCTGTGAGAAAGCAAATCCAGAGTAAGGAGGATAGAAGCAAGAAACTTTGCTTTTGGATTCCTGCCCCTTTAAAATTTTCTGGGGAAGAATCTGCAGCATCTCTCTTGGCTTGCAGATTCAGCCTGAAGCAGGCAGCCCCAAAGATGCAGAACAGGGGTCCCCAAATCTCAGGCCACAAATTGATACTGGTCTGTAGCCTGTTAGGAACTGGGTCACACAGATGGAAGTGAATGGCGGGTAAGCGACCAAAACTGAAATCACCCCCTCCTCTGGGTCCTTGGAAAAACTGTCTTCCACGAAACAATTCCCTGGTGCCAAAAAGGTTGGGAATCGCTGATGTAGAATACTCAAGTCATAAAGAGCATTATAGGTGAAAAATAGCATCTTAAATTGGGCCCAGAAACTCACTGGTAGCCAATACAGCTCATGCAAACTAATGTTATTCTGCTGTAGCAGACTTTACTGATCTGTAGGTGAGCAACTGCATTCTCCATCAGTTGTAGCTTCAAATTAACTTTAAAGCAGCCATATGCGGAACAAATTGAAGTAATCCAAATGAGAGACGATAAAGGTTTGAGCTATCCTTGCTCAGATTCTGGTTCAGGAAGGTTTAAACTATGCTAAAGCTGCTCAACTTAACATACACGTGCTGACAAATATTTGCTTATAGAGCAGGACATCTGATAATTATCAAGTGCTTTCACAGGATTATTGCCTTGCTTCCCTCTTGCCCTGGATAATGCATCAGAAATAGGTAATAGATCTAAATTACGGTATATTTTGTGATGATTATTGATTTTAGAAGAGTCACAAACAAAAAAAATTAAGATTGCAAATACAGCAAATAGAATAGCAAAATAAAGGCCATTTGTCTCCCCAACTCTCAATTTCCTAGGAATGTTTTGAAAATGTATTTTCTGTATATAGTATCTTTTAATGGTTTTATATTAACATAAAACACAAACTCAACTTTATGGACAATAAACCAAAGGTTGCATTATTAAATGCTATATTTGAAAGATATTCAGAAACTTCATATAAAGAATCTCAAACTAACAGAAGCTTTTGTAAGGAAAAAAAACCCAAGTATAATGAGTGAACTTACTTGCCATAGGATCTGCTCCTGGAGAAAGCACAAAGATTAAAGGGATTGAAGAATTTGAATCTAAGTAACTTTTTGTTAGATCAAAAGGAGGTGGCTCAACAAATTTCTTTCCAAGTTTATCAGTCACAAAGGTTGTTATAGCTGGTGTAATCTGTTTTCAAATAAATTGTGAGCATAACATAGGATTTGCTATAAATTACTTCGTTTTTATTTCAAGGCAGCTTAACTGGTAAATATTTAATAATTTAAATATTTAATAATTCAAACAAATCTAAATACTGTGGTAAACTGTTGCAGTGATCCAAAAGGCTTACATGTTGGCAGGCTTGTTTTTTTCTACATATTTTAGGAATGTATTTTAAACTGTTAATTTTTTAAGCAGTAATACTTTCTTTCTTATTTTAAAATGAAATGTGATTTAAAGAGTCTTGAATTAAAAAGTTAAACAACTAAAACCAGAAGTTTTTATTTCAATATATATAGTGTATGGAATATTGGAAGGAAACAGGTGTGCTAGTACATTTGCTTAACTCTTCACTTTTTAGAAAGAAAATATATACCATAGTTGATTTCACATTTGCTTACCTGTGATGCGTGACAATCTAATATTGTTGTAATAATTTATCACTGGGTATAATAAGGAAGTTCAGTTTCTCTTTGAATTCAATTTGAAAATAATTTTTTTACTTCTTTGACTCTGCAATTAATGGGATCCCTTTTTGGGCAGCTATCAGTGTCTAAACTAAATCTAATTTTGAATAGTCTTTAACAATATTGGAGCAATTCAATTCTGAAGAAATTCTCTAAAAACTTTTGCAAAAGTTGAAAATCAGTCAAAAAGATAGCTTCTTGGTAGCTTAGTCAGCTAAAGCATTTGTTATTCAGTGCATTTGTTGAAATGCTATTGATGCTTCCGAGATTTTACATTGATTAGATTATTTTCTGCATTTTGTATTTTTGTACTGTTAGCTGTTTTGAATGTTTACATTTAGCAAAATGCAAGATAGACATAAAATAAATGGATTTATATTTAGGAACGCAAACAACAGCTATTTAATTAACTGCCAATAGAAATTATGTTACATAAATCATCTTTACCTTATCAGGTCTCAAGCATCGGAGAATAATCATTTTCTTTATTTCATTTAAATCTGTATTCCATGGTTTGGGTAAAGGAACTGTCTGGGGTTCTTTATTATCATAAATGCTACGCCATTCATTGGGTTGTGAAGTCACATGATTCCTACAACAATAAAGTAAACCTGAAATATTTAGATTTCAATTTTAAACAAGAATAAACCTTTTCTAGATGTTCTTCTAGACTAAGAGTGGTGAGGTCCAATTCATTTGGCAAGCAATGGTATAATATCTTCTGAGTTTATTTTGGGAATAATATCATTTAAAATCTCTTCCCCATCATGCTTCCAAAATGATTGTGTTCTTCCACTCGTACTATATTTTCTTATTGGATTGTTTTCCTAGTAGAATAGTGTCATTGGAAAGAGGTTATTATATTCTGTTTCTCACTTTCTGAGTGAACCAATTATTTATACAAATTAAATAATAACATTATGTCACATGAAAGTTAGTTATATTTCCAGAGCTTCATCTTTATTCATAAGATGATAGTTTTCCCAGAAACCACTTGAAGACTTCTCCTTGATCTTATTGTATTCTTTTCTTTGAACTTTATTCTCTCCTCTGCCTCTCCAATTTTTCAAAGCTTTCTGCCTCTTTTTTTACAGAAAGTGTACAGTTTACTCTTTACTACATGCTCCCAATGTGGCAATGTGGCATTTCTTCACATAAAAAGGTGGGCAATCTGTGACCTTCCATGCTACATGAAGGCCTCAAATCCATTTTACATTTTTTTCAGCCAAGGCAGCGATTAACAATTGTTTTATTGAAATCTCAGAGAAGAATCTGGGTGAGGTGGAAAGCAAAGCTACACATTTTGTGTGTTGATTTGCAAAAGACATAGTATGATTTCTACATTAGAAAATGCTTATCCCTTCCCCAAAAAACAATGATAAAAGAGTTGTTATTGTACCGTAATCCTTTAAAAGCAGTCATATCACTTGCACGGCATATTTCATCCCAGCTTTTATCTTGTAACCAAGATGGATCAGGATTCTTGAATTTGCTCTTGAGACCAACCCCTCCAGTTAATAAAAACATAAACTCCTGATGTTCCATTTCTTTCCTAGCCCTGTTTAAAAAAAAAGTCAAGTACAATTTAAGTAACACGCTATTATTTTAGGTTAAAATGCAATTGATCTATTTATATATCAACTAGAAATTATGCCAGAATTCACTAGCCATAACTGTCACTAAACTTCACTATGGGTAGTCCTCGACTTATTTAGTGACCATTCAGTTACAAAAACACTGAAAAACTGACATGACTGTTTTTCACACTTACACTGTTGCAGCATCCCCATGGTCACATGATCAAAATCCGGATACTTGGCAATAGGCAATTCATATTTATGACAGTTGCAATGTCCCAGGGTCATGTGATCACCTTTTGTGACCTTTTGACAAGCAAAGTCAACCGGGAAGCCAGATTCACTTAACAACTGTGTTACTAATTTGACAACTGCAGAGATTCACTTTAACAACTATGGCAAGAAAGGTCATAAAATGGGGCAAAACTCACTTTAACAATAGCTCGCTTAGCAACTGAAGTTTTGGGCTCAATTGGGGTAGTAAATCAAGGACTACCTGTACCATTAATCCCCAGGTGGCTTCAATGACTCTCAAAGTGTTAATGAACTAGATAACTGAAAAGAGTATAAATCCTTCCTTCCCTACCAGTTAATTAGAACTGAAGAAACTTATTGGAGGAGAAGCGAAAGATCTTCAAGAAAAATCAAGAAAGTCCAGTTGCCATTTGAAAAAAAGCACCTTTGGGATGACCATGACCTGGATCACTCAGAACCCCCAGAGACATTTTACCATTAACTTAAGTGATTAGAGATCCTTTGACAATTAAGACTTCATGGGGGGGGAAAAACCAAATACCATGTTGAAATTTTGTATGTGAGAAGACTGACTTGTGCAAGAATTGCATGGCATGTTGATGTCAGGGTATATGCAGGCTCTGAGTGCAACCCAGCAATATCAGTAGTGGGTTGGAAAAACCAAGAATCACAGCAAACATTCCTACAAGAAAAACTAATGAGGCAACATTGAAAGACTACATGAACTAGCTGCAACGTTGAATAGAACAAACTGAAATTATTTGAATAAATGATATATTTCGTATAATATTTAATGGGATTGAATTGCTAAACCTCATCTCAATTTAATCCCAGTTCAATTTGGTCTGGTGTGCAGATGCATTTTAACAGCTTCTTTGCATCAGTAATTTGCAAGTGTAAACATGCCACTACTTGAAATACAACATTTCCTAATATTTAAGATGCTACAAGATAAATAATTAACACTCTCTTAATAGATTAAAAATTCTAGAGTCTCTTACATCAGAAGATTACAGCAGAGTAAAAATGAAAAGAGCAACTTATCCTTCTCAAACAAGGAGCGGCAAACATTGCAATACAGGTTGTATGTGAAATGGTCATTTAGATACCGTAGCCTTTTTTCCAAAATTTTAGACTTGTTGCTATTAAAAGTAGAAACATGTATTTAGAAAGTGCATACCCATTAAATAAAATATTGTTCTACATACTCATATATTGATTTAACTGCAATATCTACAATACGTGCACCTGAGAAGGCATATGTAAGTACAAAATAAAAGGAAAAGAGAAAAAGAGGGAGAAAAAAAATCTTGATTTCTTAAGAATGTCTGGTGCTATTAAATATTTATAAAGCCTACATTCATTACAACTTCAAATTATTTTTAATTAATTTTTTATACTGCCTATTTCCTCTAAAAAGCAAATCTGGGTGGCTTGCAGATTATAAATGTTTAATACAAACAGAAAAACAACTCTTTTCAGAAAAAAATGTACTTAAACAGGTTTAAAACAGGCATATTTTGAACAATGAAGTACTTGAATACAATTATTGCTCACCTGTCATGAATAGAGTTGATATAAAGGTTTACAAACCAACTGAGAGAATATTGGTACATTGGGTCTATATTAGCCAGATCAGCAATACTAAAAAACAATATAGACGAATGCTTTGCAATGGGTCTGTAGCCTTCTCGAGACTGTGCTATTTTAATTTCAGTTTTTTCTGCAATCTAAAGAAAATACATCCCTTAGTTATTAACATAAAATTGAAGCATCAAAGCCTTTTCTTTCCATAGTGTTTCTTGCATTATACCATCACAATGACAAGTGCCCTGTTTATTAGCTGCTGCAGCAAGTCCTATGATTATATTTGTGTGTTTGTATAAAATACGAATACCCACACAGAATCAGAAATCAGAAAAAGATTGAGAACTTTCTAGTATACTACAAATGTTCTAGGCTACTCTATGCTAGCATATTTGTAAAGCTGACAACATCAGCATCTTTTGAGGTTTAAGGCTAAAAGTCAAAGAGATAGTTCAAAGATAAAAAGCAGTTCAACCAAAGAGGAAAACTAAATAGAGATGGACGACCATCTTGATGTTCTTTTCAGAAAAGCATTGCCCTCCTAAAAACACTTCCTTTTAGGAAGTGCTTGTAATTGGGAAAGGGTGGAAGTAACAGGATATTCAAAAGAAAATATTTTTTTCGCCCTTCAATCCTTTCTTTCATCCAAGTTAATAATGTGACAGCACACTGCAAATTTTTAGAATGACAATTCCAATAAATTTTCCACCCTATTAGTTGAAATGCTGATATTAGCATTAAAGATAGAGTCCAGTTCAATAACTAGGGATAGAGAAGAGAGAAACTTTTGATTCATATTAAAATTCTGAGATAAACAATGGCTTTCCTTGTGGATTGAGCTTTATAAGTCCCTTATGTGTGATTCCAAGTTTAAGCATTGATGTTTTTTCCCCTTATTCTTAGAGACTGCCTGGATAACTCACTGCATTTTTCTTGTCAAGGTTTTTCAGAGGTGACAGAAGCCTCTGTCTCCTGACTAAGTTTAAGAAAGTCTGACTGGCGCAAGGTCACCCAGTTGAATCCACAATGGAACTAGAACTCATGATCTCACAGTTTCTAGCTTGATGCCTTAACCACCAAACTGGGTCTTCATGGAAAAAATTACTAGCGCATATAATTTTAAATAATATTTGGTGTGCCACAAGATACTTCCCCTAATTATTGCACATAGAGTGATAACTGAAATACCCTAAGCAAGGGACCCAGTGGCCAATGTGAGAGTAAAAATAACAACAGAAAGGACAGCACTCCACTCGTCACACACATTTATTTTCCATAAATACACAAATTATTTTGTGTTGCTCACCTCCATATCTCCTACACACGTGCAAGATTGTGCACATGTACATGTGCGTGCATGCACACACACAAACACATACCAAAAAAAAGAAAACAGGCTTGAACGCTTGCTTCTGGTGTCACCATTTCTTTGACCTTCCCACTTTTCTCCACCAAACCAGTCTTCCTTGTTACTCTGCAGACCCCTTGGAGGCCAGCTAAGTCATATTTTGCTTGTATCTATCCTTACTGTCCTCCGTGAGATAGCAAGAAGCTAATTATAATATCTGAACTACAGACAATCTTGGGAATATTTACTGTTTGTCTGATTTTGCAGCCCCTATATAGTAGCCCTAGTGGAAAGGACAGAAAAACACAACAGATTAAGATAAACAAAATATAAATTGGCCAGCTGGTGAATGTGATCAAAGGGCAATTTTTTTGAAAAAATATGCCCTAATTTTAGATGCCTAGCTTAATTACACACAGAATGCCACTGCATTCTGCATTACAGCATTGTTGTGCACCACTACAGCTATGTTCAGCTTTGAGATCAACACATTAATCATTATATATAGCTATTATTTGCAAAATCTGAAGTTGCTTACCTGCTGCTTCTTTGTAATTTCATTAGACATTATTTTTGCTGAGTCCAAGATAGTAATTGCACTTTCATCTTCTAAAATATTACCTTCAGAAGACTGCAGTGTTTCTAAAATTTTATTTTCTATATCTTTTAGTTGTTTCTTATTGGCAGCTGACTGAAGGATAAGAGCATTTCGTTCTTCCTCTAATTCTGGCCTAAAATGACAAATACTCTTTTTTGTTAGTGGATTGGTTTTAGGTTCTTTTGTTCTTTTTATGTCAATGTTTTGTTGGCCACAATTATGTTTAAATATCTCTTTTAAAAATTTATACAACGTAAAATATTCTCTTTTGATCTTCATTATTGGATTAAATGATTCCATAAAAGTATTAGTAATGCATATTTTTTCATATCCTATTTAGTTCAATCAAGCTATAAAAGTTAGGACAGGCTTCATACTAGCATATGGGCTAGGTATGTTCCGGATATTTTTGCTGCCGGTTCACTCAGGGTCAGTTCCTGTGCATGCGCAGAAGCAAAATACAAGATGGTGGTGCCCATGGAGACACCAATGGGACCAGCTCCATGATGTCATCACCAAGTTACTACCGGTTCTATAGAACCAGATAGAACCGGTAGGAACCCTCCTCTGGGGCAATTGCAAGAGACATGTTATCATAGCTTCAATACATTGAAGTCTGCTTTTACTTGTAATTAAATTACCTTAGTAATTCAGATATAGAACATTGACAAAGATTTCTTCTATTACCTCATACTTATTGTACAAGGATGAACGCACACTTCAGTCCACAAGTTAATAAACTCACTTTCCTTATTTTTTAATTAAAAATATGAAATTTGGTCTCTCTGAAAAGTCTGTATTTATTGCTTAATTACCCATGCATGTGCATATGTATATACTTATATGTATGCATGCATGTTCAATGATTCTTCCTGAATTAGAATGAAATTGAATTTTATTTATGAATTAAACTTCCTGAGGAAAATCCAAACACTTACCTTTCCTTGGCAACAACTATGCCTAAAAGTTGATCTTCTAGTCCTTCTGGAGTAATCATGAAATTTAGCAAAGAAACTTTTGTTGCTAATTCAGGTAAATAATGTGGATTCCTTAATTTGGTTGTAATATAAAATTTGAAATCAAATGAATATTCAATTACTGTTTCACCAAGTCGAATGCAATCCATGCCCCCTAGTGTTAAAGAAAACAAAGTATTTGTTCTATACAGCAATAGCCTTTAACCGGCAGCAAGTTCAGCATATGGTATGCTGTTCAGGTCAGCAAAATGTTGCAAACTGAATGTTAATAATACATATTGTGGTGTTTTTTTTCTTGTCCTCCTTGATTTTATTTTTTAGGCCTACAAATCCCAAACTGTGGGCTATAGGTTCGAGGGCATCATAGTGCATAGTTTGGGAACTGCTAGAAGCCTTGAGAAAGGAAAATTTGGGAACCTCTGTATTAGGTTTATCATTTGCAATACTTACGCTGGTATGCCTTTGTTTTTACATTTTGGTTAAGTATGCTATCTGCTTCTGTGATAATCTTGTACTCATGACAGACCCACTTCCATTCTTTTATTCCCTGGCACATCTTTGCCTTGTCTTACTTCCACTCAGATAAAATAAATCTTTGTACTTCTTTAGATTTGTCTTACTAACACTATTGATCTTCCTGGATTTAACCTAACAGTTTATAAATTGCCTTCTACTCACACTATGGGAATATATTTCCTGTAATATCTGTGTGTTCAAATTTCACAGGGCAAATGTTGGGGACCATTAAAGGTAGGCATTAGATTTATCAGAGATGTCTATTAATGTTGCTTTAACTTCAACTTCTTCTTTTTTTATTCACCCCTCATAAAACTCACTTTACTGCCTTTTGAATAATGTTGAAATATAGTATAGAAACCCACTGGTTTCATTTTTTTAGCTAGCATGCATACAATTTTTTGAAAGTTTATGCCTACATACAGAGGAGAAAATGCATCTTAAAACTATTCTGAACTATTCTGATTGAACTGACACTGCTCTTCTGCCCATAATTTCATATATTTTGAGCACAGACCTTTCTGTAACCTGATACAAAAGCTGAACAAATTGAAGAAACAATAAAAGCTGAACAATAAAAGGAAGGGAAGAATTCTATAGAAGTCAGAATAAATACATCTGTCAAAGTCCTACTTATAACGGTCATTGTATATTTCTTAGAGTACAAGGAAACAAATTGTTTGCTTTTACTTTCTAACACACTTTGCCTGAATGTTGGAAAAGCAAAAACAGACAATATTAATCAATATTATACGTGCAACATGACTCTTATTAAAGTAACAGCAGGATAAGGTTCTTGGATTTAAATCTGCAATGCATGCAAATTTGGTTATAAAATAAAAATAACGGTACTGAAAAACTGCATTACCTTCAACTGTTACTAGGCAGCAGTATTTGAGGAACAAAAAGAAACACATTAAACAAAGTAACGGACTATTCAAAAATAGTAAATATTTCCTTTGAATAGTTTGCCTTTATTATTTCTTGTACCTTGTTTAAAAGTTTGCCTAAGTAGCAAAGGTTCCAAGGAAGGATCTATCTCTTCTCCAACATTTTCAAGCAGAAGAGGAGTTCCAAACTGAATGCAATTTTCTAGAGTTCTCATGTAGTCTGAATCAGTAAATTTTATGACGCTCAGTCTGTTCTCTTTCTCAGAATGTTTTATCCATTTATTTGCTTGACCTTGGGGATCAATCATTAATGGCCTACAAAATAGCATAACATTATTAATTGTATGCATATTATTAATAATTTTAATAATTTCAGTTTAACAATTCAAAAAATGATTTTAGTAGTGTTTTAAATTTTTTTTAATAATAAACATTTGTCGTAGGAAATGACTTTGAAAATTGATAGAAGGATGCCAACAACAATCGATGAATTTCACAAAAGAATGCATTCTGATATCACTGAATCAATAATCAAGGATTATACTTTATCCATTATTTATACTTAAATAATATTAAATAGTATAGTATACTTTCATTATAGTTTTAAAAAGCACTTTACTTAGTACTGTAGATTTATTACCTCAGGCAGCTATTTTTTTTGAAGGCATATGTAAATATGCCTTCAAGTCAGTCTTGACTCCTGGCAACTGTTTCTGCAATTTACAAAGGTGGCTTGCCATTGCCTTCGATTCAGAGAGAATGACTGGTCCAAAGTTACAAAGCTGGAGAAGACTAGAAGTAGTCTCCTGATTTTCATTTAGTGCCTTAACCACTACACCAAACATGTATAATTTTCCTTCCATTCTTCTGAGGTGGGTAAAATGAGGACCCAAATTGTTGGGGGCAATATGCTGACTCTGTAAACTTCTTAGACAGGGTTGTAAAGTGGCATATAAGTATAAGTGCTATTGCTATTTTACACCCAAGAAAATGCTCCCTAACTCCTCCGAGGAGTTAAAATTGTACATAGGTATGTGTTTGCATGTGACTATGTATATAACTTTCTCTATCTCCCTCAATTGCCTTAAGTACAATTTGGTGGGCATAAAATAATTAACAATCAATAATACATATAGAAAAGAGAAAAAAATATAACCAGAGGTTTAAAACTACCAATATGAATGCTTCAATAGCCTAATGTTAATTACCTACCAACGTCTAGAATTGTCAACAATCACACCATTATCTATGGAAAACTGATCTGTTGGAAGACCTGCAATATTCCAGGCTCTAATTTTTATTGGATCGCCAAGGGTCTTACTTAGAGAGAAATTTTCAGAACAAGGAATATTTTTCACCTGTAGGCACAGATAAAGCTTGTATTGACATTCATTATTATTAAGCATGTGTACATAGAGTATTAAAAAAGGTCATGTTAATCTAATCTCATTTTTGAGTAAGAATCAAGAGAAATTAAGTAGGAAAGGTTCCTCTACTCAAAGCAAGATTTAGAAAAGCATTTCACTTTAGACTCTTCTATACTATTTTAGGAACGTGGTGGCTCAGTGGCTAAGACGCTGAGCTTGTCGATCAGAAAGTTCAGCAGTTTGGCGGTTCAAATCCCTTGCGCCATGTAACGGAGTGAGCTCCCGTTAATTGTCCCAGATTCTGCCTAGCAGTTTGAAAGCATGTAAAAATGCAAGTATAAAAATAGGGACCACCTTTGGTGGGAAGGTAACAGTGTTCCGTGCACCTTTGGCGTTTAGTCATGCTGGCCACATGACCACGGAGACGTTTTCGGACAGTGTTAGCTCTTCGGCTTTGAAACGACTACCGGTAGCATATATGTGTGAGGGGAACCTTTATACTATTTTAAATGCAGATTTAGCTATTATTTCCATTTTATGTACAATATTAAAAATCATAATGCATGTTAAAATTATTTACATCATGCTAACAACAAGATGTATAAGATCTATTTTGACAGAGTCATTATTAGAAGACTATGTGTGTCCAAGAAATAAAGCAATAAACTAATACTACCTTACAGAGTTTGCTCCACTCTTTAGTACATTCTTGTCGAAATCCAGCAGTAAAAGCACCAAGATAAGCTATCACCCCTGCTGATATCAGAACATCTCCTGTCAAATTATCATAAGTATTCTGGAGGTCATCAGCAGCATGAGACCATCTAAGAGAGAAAAGATGAGCAGATTAGCCGAAGTGACATATTGAGTAGTTCATTGAGGTTTATGTCCTGTTATATCAGAGTTGTTAAAATTAATGATGTGTGTGTGGGAAAAAGCTATCAGAAAAAGTACATGTTATATTTCCTTTGCAGAAGGAATGTTATTATTTTATAGATTCTATATGTAAGCCACTAAGAGTCTGTCTGTAAAATAGCCCCATGCAGTAGCAAAGAATCAATTTAAAACAATTTGTCAATAACTTGTAATGTTATAATTTTTTTAGGCTGTAAAAAAATAAAAAAGTAGTAAATAGTACGCAAACTCTTTAATACTGTTTACATTTAAATATCACTTAAAACTGTGCATTTTCTTCTTTATAACAGTTTGGTTAAGAAGGGGCCAAAGTATTTTCTCTGACCTTGATTTTTCTCCACCAAGTCCTCCAATCAGCTTTTCTGCTCTTTCTAGCTTTTTAGCACATAGATCCACTTGGAACTCTAGGCGGGCTTTTTCTTCAGTTTTCTCAATGAAGGTTTCTTGCAATGCTTCCAAACGATCTTCAACAGCTTTAAGTTCAGCTCTCTTCTGATTTAATAATGCCATAGTTTGTGCTAATGACTGCTGGGCTTCTGCTAAGCGGGCTTTTTTAGGAGCAACCACCTATTTAATAAATTTAATATAGATTGTTATATTCTATAATAATTATGATTTTAAAAACAAAAACAGAAGAAGTTTTAAAATGATCAAATATGACAATATGTAGGGGTTTGGACTAGAAGACATCCAAGGTCTCTTCCAGCTCTATTCTGATTAATATGAAGTACTTCCATCTAGATCAGGGGTGTCAAACCTGCGACTTGCAGGACAGATGCATCATGCGCTGGCCACGCTCACGCCTGGTTTAGCAAAGGGAGAAAAAGTCACAATATGTCACGTGATAACATTGTGATGATGCGAGTTTGACACCCGTGATCTACCCAGCACAGGTGGGTTCCTGCCGATTCAGACCGGTTCACTAGAACCGGTAGCGGGAATTTCCCCCTGCTCACCGAACCGGCAGCAAAGGCCAACTGGA